>UELU01139026.1:0-18600 GCA_900490025.1 Megastigmus dorsalis
TCCCGTACATTTCAAAATAAGTACGAAACAAGCACGAAGCTACATACGCAAAACATCAAATCATAACACACTTTCGATCCTTTAAAAACGATTAAAGGAAGACAATAAGGTAGTCATTGACTCGGTCTTGCGACGAAGCTCCGTGCTCCTCAGGATCTACCTGCCGCGACGCTCCGTGCTCCGCAGGTTACTAATTATTATCAGAATCGATCAAAATAACTATATTCTAAAACTTGCTAACTACCGTTGACATCTGTTTTAAATACCGAATATCAAACTTAAAATTATAAAATCTTTTCAAAGCCAATAAAGATAATTTCGTTTCATTAAAAAAAAAAGAAGTGTATTTTATTTAAAATAAAAACCTCATCCATCAATCTGCAGCGACAAGCCGAACGAGAGATCTACAGTCATCAAACAGTAAGTCCAACGATCCCATTCAATCGTTAAGAAATAAATCCATAAATTTCAAATAATTTAGAAACACGGTGGAGCTTTATCCACATAGACATACTCGTCCAGAAGTGAGAGTCTGGACATCACAATTGGTTCCGGTACCGAACAATACCTTATTTTGGTATTTATATTATACGGGACATTATAATTGGACATCACTTCGCTATGCGACAACCATTTGGCTCTCACAACCTTTTGGAATGGATGCTACAACCAAAGCTTTGTACACCACAACCAAACCACGACAACTAATGACTTCGGTTGTGGAAACCAAAGTACTTTGGTTGTGACAACTAATACTTTCGATGCTATGACCAAAGCCTTGGACCTTACAACTAAATACGGGCTAACTAACTACTATGGTTGCTACAGCCAAGGCTTTTTTTTTCGTGAAGTTTAAGATTTTAACACGGGACATCGCGGTTTGAAAAAAGGATCAATTTCGGATATTTTCGTGCTGTGACCAACATCAGAGTTTCTAAGTTCATACACAGAAATAACAGGTTTTGTTGTGAGAAAAAAAGTACTTGTGTTGGCGCTTGTTTAATTGTGAGATCTAAGAACTTTTTATTCGTCAACTTATTTATTTGTATCACAACAATTGACATTTTGATAGCATACCTAAATTAATTAGATCTTATAATTTCTATGGAGCAACTAAATATTTGGTCCTCCTGTCCTTATATTTGGATGTGAGAGGCAATACAGAAAACCAATTTGCCAACTAAGTAAATTTGGTTGTGCCAAGCAAGCCTTACAGGACGCGCGAACAAAAGAAATAGGAGCGGAGAGTGCAAAGTCAGCGCGACCGTTACTGTTTTCGTGCCGAAAAGTTTTGCTCGTCCGGACACATGTGACTGCAGTAATTATTATTCTTAAATTTTATTACAAATAAGTGCTACTTATTCTAAACACTAACAGTGTCTTTCATGATGGATTAATGCTGCTCGCTTTTATAAAACTGTAACCTACAAATGTACGTGAAAATTTTCAAAGGTAAGTAAATAGGTTATGTCAGGCTTGATAAAATTTTTCTTTGCTGTGTGCTAAGTTTTAGTAGGGGACGGTGGAGAATTGTGGGCCGTGGGGAGTTGTGGGCCACCTCAATCTCCGGCATATTGTAGATGATAGGACTGTTTTAATCACTGCCGAAAGACTCTCTTTGTGTGAGCTCACTTTGTGAACTTGACTAATAGTTTCAACACGCGTAGTTAGTATTTTGACATTGTTGATTAAAGAAATCAAAATAAAAGTTTGTGTACAACTCAAGTGGTTGATATTCGAAGTTCCATTGTGCAGTAGATTTCAAAGGTAAGTTAGTGCAAAATATTCCTTGAGCAATTGACTTTAAATTCAATAAAAAATTTTGGTAAAACATTAATTGTGTGTATGGCGATTCGGTCATTTCGTAAATGTCGGCTGTGGGGAGTTGTAGTCCACCATTAGTGGGGAGTCGAGGGCCATACGTTTTTAATGCGTATTTCAATTTTTTAAGTGAAACTTCTTTTCTCTTGTTCTGAAAAGTGAGGTTAGAGTGAATTTAGAATGTCTATTGTGTTAGATATCATCGGAACAACTCAGTTATTGCAACATGTGCGATCGTGCTGTGCACTTGAAATGTGCCAACATGAGGACCGGATTTTACACTTGCATACAATGTGAATCAGATTAATTTTTTATCATCTTTTTAAAATCATTAATTTTTATTTACTACAACTTTAATAAACATAAACTACTGGAATATATCATTTTCTTTTATTTTTTGACATGGCCCACAACTCCCCACCAAAATCACAAATATCGATTTTTATAAGATTTACGCCATCCTAAATATTTCTCGCGCATTAACGAATTTTATTAATTGTGATCTCCAGTTGATGTATTTAGAAGGTATACTACAAATACCAATTCATATGTTGACAATTTATCGGTGTTCAGAGTAGTTATGCCTTGAAAACAAAGCGTGGCCCACAACTCCCCATTCTCCCCTACTTTTTAAACACGACTGATGACCATTATGAGCATATAAAATATTTTCATACTGAAATTACTATTACATACATGTATATTATTTTAAAATAGAAAATATATTTCTTCTAAATAATAAGATAACCTACGAACAACTAAGCTATGTAGTAGAAAATGAAAATTAGTTAATATACCCAGATATTTTTCTTTCAAAGATAAATATGCTCCATCTTTCTTTCAAAATTGTTATAAGATAACGTGGGCGAAAATAAACGGTCAAATGTGCAGAAGGGGCATTTGTATTGTAATAGATTTTAGCGATGAAGGTGTAATTTTACCAGTTTTTGGAACGATTGAAACATTAATAAGTATAAACAGCGGTGAAATATATTTTGTATGCAAATTAATTGAAACAAAGTGGTTCGATGAGGATTATTACGCATATGAAATTCAAAAGACTAATAATTACAAATTAGTAACCATTGGTGATTTAATCACTCCCTTTCCTGTTATACTTGTTAACTTAGCTAATAAGTCTTTAGTAACTTTAAGACATGCTTTGTAAAAAAATAAACGTTATGCTTTATAAAATAAATAATGTTCAAATTAAAGTCTCCTGTTATTCGTAATTAGTTATTTTGGAATACCTGAATTTATTATGTACTATCAAAATATAAAATGCTTCTAAACAAATGGAAAATTAAATGGCTTATATTTAAACTTGCAAATAAAGTTGAATTGATACAAGGAACGAAAGTTATTATATTAATACGAACAATAATTTCTATTAGTTTTGCTTCTCAGTTATTTTTTTGGAACAGAATTCGTTAAAAATAAAAATTTTATGCTATTAATGTTATTTTACATTTAAAAAAATTGTAATTCATTCTCTCATAATATACTTGGTTGGTGCAACCAAAGTCCTTGGACGGCATTGACCGAAATCCCCTTTGATTTATTTGGTTTCATTAACCAAAGTTTTATTGTCACACCTAAAATGATACTAACTATTTGATTTGTGTACTACAACCAAATATTTAGTTGAATGATATTTATAAAAATAATTTGGTTGTGGTAAGCACACTTAGGGGTATCATATGAAAAGTGTTCTCTGCGTATACTTTAAAATTATAAAATTTTTAAATTTTGACTTCGCGGTTTTAACAAATCTTTAATTAAATCTTAATACTGCATAATTTGGATTACTGAGTTCAATACTATTTTCAATATTCGAAGTGTGATAGCCTGCAATGAAGAAAATTGAGTTTTTGAGGGAAAATCTCAAAAAATCATTCACTTTTTACGACTTATAAGCTTTAATAACCTTTTTACATCGACATCTATAGACCAATTACGAACTCAACGTAGAATGATGAAACTTTAGACTATCAGGAACATTGTATTTAGAATTTTTTCTAGGACGCTTGAACACATAGTTAAAGCGTCGAAATTTGGAAGAAAAACTATGCGTTTCGGTTTTAATAGATAAGAAGCATCAGCTAAAATTTGGTTACGATTGTAGACATATGCAGTTTCTTTTACATATGAGCGTCCTGTACACATGCAATCAAACGTTTCCTGATCTTCAATCAGCAGTGAACATTAAATTAATTTTCGAAGGCTAGCCATTTATGACATTTATCGCACAAGATTATAAATTTCCGCCAAAATAGCAACCACCACTGCACTATACCAGAACACTCATTCCCAATCTGTCACCAGACAGCTAACTTGAATAAAACGATATGCTGGACTCAAATAAATTTCAACTTTCACGGTGCTTGTTTGAAAAAAACAAACAAACAAAGAACAGAGACCGGTAGGCGGTGTGTGTGCGTGCGTGTCAACGAAATCTTAAAACCAGCTCTTGGAGATAGCTCTGGTCTCGCGTACTAATTTCATCGACACCTTGAAAAAGGAAAAGCCAAGCGGTACAGGCTTGTTGAATGCGGGAGTGTCTATGTATACATATATGTATATGTATATAGGTGGAAGCAGTGTAGAAAAAAATTCAGCGCACCAAAGGCATGCGCTTGCGTAGGAGGAAGCGAAAGAGCGTGGATAAGGACAGAAGCTGCGCGCGCGGCGCTTAATGGCGCGTAACGAGCATCGCGTCGCCGTAGACCCGGAGGCGTGATATGGCTGCTGCGAAAATGAATGGAATTGCGCGATGATTGAATTTAAAAAAAAAGAGTTGCCTGCCAATTTAGTTGGGCTTGTTAAGTAGCTGCGTTTTTATTTAGAGCGTTATAATACTGATCCGTTGAAAATGTCGTTGGCTAGATATTATAAACTTGCAAGAAGATATATAATAGTTTGTACTGAAAAAAAGAATTTTTATACGCCTTATCACATTTAATTTTAATACTCCAGTGGAAACTATTCAATCTATCATTTATAATAATTTACGATTGCGAAAAAAAAATTATTTATGGTTCAACAAGCAGAACAGTTCTGGAAAAGGTGGTATGCAGTTTAAGAACGAAAATGATTATACGAGTAAAATTCTTTTTTCTCAAAAGCATCGACAGAAAATCCTGCCCTCTTCGCGTTGAACCTTTAGGGAATATCATACTGCTCAGAAGCTTAGTCTAGTTGAGTTATACTTCATTTCTCTTGTCAACTCTGAATTTTTTTCACTGTTTCGACAAGAGGCAATTTATACATATATATATATATTATACAGGGAGTTGCGGCAATAGTATCAGAAACTGGAAAGGAGTACTCAGACGATATCGGAAGACTGTAGAGTAGATCAGTGTAAGTCCCACATCAATACTTGAAGCATAAGAAAATATTAAAATTAAAAAAAATTTTAATTTCCCTACTACTCGTCAATTCAGCAATGATTATGATTATATATCAACCAATTCTAGAATGCTATTAAAAATATGTTTAAACATTCAAATGAACTCTAAAGCTATTCATGAACATTTTAGTGAAATTCTTTTGTTATTACATGTAGCTATGGTCTTGGCTTGCCACCAGCTGACGCTAGCAATTTAAAAAAGAGGAAGTTCTCTGGAAGGTTGCCTAGTCGCGTCATCCACTACCTATTACCCTTTATTCTAAGTGAATATAAGTCTTAACTGTGCAATTTAATTGCACTAATAGAACAAGCTCCATTGAAAGTAACATTTTGCATCGATATTTGAAAGAGTATTAAGAACTTCCTTTTGTGTAATATTCTATGAAAAACATGATCGATTATAGAAAGGAAAAGCGAACCACGCAAATCTAGTATCTTGATTGCCTATTGTTTTCATTCTAAAGTAAAAGTAATAACTGTACAATTATACCAGCAGCATTTTATTTCTTGCTCGAAGTAACACCAACAGCCAAAGGCAGTATTGACAGCATCATTTATCAGCACTGTTTGTTTAACTTTAAACTCGATAAAAGGTGTGCCGTTAGATTGCACATTTTCAACCACAAAATCACCGTGAATCCTTTCGCAATCTAGTTCACGAGGTGAATGACGTGTGCGCGCGCACATACACACACACACCTCTGAAATCGCCGACGACGATTTTTCTTTATCCTTCAGCTTTTCGCGAGTCACATACCTACCGAGCTCATATATCCAGGCAACGAACACCTTTTTCAGGAGAAAAAAGAACCAGAGAGCTAAATTCGGTGGTGTCGCGCGCATTTCACCGCGCTACATCGCAATGAATTCTAGTCTGGAATGGAACAGGTCCTTTTTCACTATTTTCCGTAAGCTTTCCTTCTAGGCATCAGGAATCAAGTTTACTGTGAAAGGCTTATACCGCTTGGAATAATTTTGATATTTACAATGTTTATACAAAATCCCCTGGTTGTTAGTACGAGAACTTTTTCCAAGATATTACATATAAATGATCGTTCTAGTTTAATAGCTTTCAAATAAGTTTATTAATATTGCTGTAATTAGTTTGAGCAAATTCACAAGTTATAAAGTTATAAGGAGAAATATTTATACTGGATAGACAAAGGCGATTAAGAAAAAAAATCTGTACAAAAATTATGCTTTTGATGATAAAACAAAGTTTATTTATGAACAATAATAATTGTGAAATTCTTTTATTACTTAAGCGAATCTTTACTACTATATTCTAATATGAAAAATGTAAGAATAATAGAAAAAGAGTTATTCAAATAATATGTGAAGAAATGCATGGCCTTTAAGATATAATTGCGTTCTGATCTATTATTTATTCGAGAATAATAGGGACAACGATGAGAAATCGTTAACGTTCTCTTTCCAAATTCCTTTTTTGTACGTATCTTGATTTGTTATTTAAATGAGACGTTTTCTATTATATAACCCAAACCTAGAACGGCAAAAAAATTTTTGAGATGATTTATAGAATGCTCATTCTATTCATTTATCCTTTTTAAAATAGCATAGAAGTAACCATTGAAGAAATCTATCATTAGTGATGAAATCTAACATTTTTATTTATTTAGAATTATTATAAAATTTTTATACATATATTTCTAAACATACATTTTTTATTTCTTCTAAACATTCAAAGGCCACAGCATCTTCATTAAAATATTTGTATGGATATTAATTATTTTAAACTAAGTGCAGTAATATAAAGAACGATCGAAACATTTGAATACAAATTATAAAAAAATCTTTATTTTTTAGCATCGATGTATTTATAAAAGCTTTAAATTGTTAATAAGTGTAATGGAAATAGTCTTAAACAAATAATTGTAAAATCAGATACTGTAATCTTGGAAATAAGCTTTCTGAACGTATCACTCACAATGAAACAGTAATTTTTCCTAAGAACGCTGTAGGCAAGAGAGCATAAATTTTCAATTCCTTTCACCAAGCATCGCAGTGTTAATTAAAAGTCGATCTAGCCGCGATCACGCGACAATAGCAAATGTAAGCCTTGGCTATTATTTCCTTGTTATTGCATAATCCCACGCTAGGTGGCCGGAATAGTCAAACTTTCTAAAGGATAACCACTTTATTGCGTCCGAAAGTCACGGGTGATTATGAGTCTGTCGGCTTTGTATGTAACACTTTACAGTAGCTGCGTAACTTGTAATTCCAAATTAATCAACGCAATTATCGGACGATTTATGAACGCTAATATTTACGCTCGGGCTTAGCGATCGATCTTTGTTTTAGCTGGAAAATTCGAGTCTACTTTCTGATATATTTTTTGATTCGAGATTATATTTTTTGAGTAAAAATTTGTATGGTAACGAATGCTTCTTAAGGTTTATATATATTATTTCCTAAAAAACGCTTTGGAAAATGTCAAATACTTATGTTTTTTGAAGATTGTCGAATTAAAAGGAAAACGAATTAGACATAATATTTACTAATGGATACTAATGGAAATCCAATACGTCATCAACATCAAGCTAAAAGATTACAAGTCTTCGATCAGTTCTTTACATAAATGTGTATATACAAATTAACCGGATATTGGGAAAATGTTAGAAAGATAAATGATAATAGAATCAGGAAAGACGGAAACAGATGCTGATGAAATAGGAAAAAGAAAGTCTTTTCCGGATGTAGAAGGCCGTTGCAGCAATGGAGGAAGAAAAGAGAATGGCAAAGTAAATGGGAAGTGCCATTGAAGAAGATCGATGAGTATACGCTATGTAAGTCAAGTTAATATGCATGAACACGAAAATATAGAAAAGAACACGTGTACCTTGAAATGATACATTCTTATAACTTTCTTGAAAACTTTATCAAAATAAATTAAATACTTACTTTATTTTCACTGTATCCATTTAAATATAGAAAAACAATGAGAAATAAGAAAGAAAAAAAAATCCCGAAGTCAATTTTAATTCATTCTAATCGCCCGGAATACACTCACAATTCCAGAAAAAGATTTGTCGAAATAAGGAGTTAGTCAAACCAGTGAACTTCTAAAAAGTAATAATCAATAATCATTTCAAAATTTAAAAACATAAAATCACACTGGCAACAAATGAATCGTGACTCATTCGATGCCATTTCCCGGAAAAGTCGTTGGCTCGCATCGAAAAGCACCTCGACAAAGACACACGAGATCGGCATTCAAAGGCCAAATCGTTGAACACCCTTTGCGCCGTCGTTAATTAAACTTTATCCTCGCTAATGAAAGCAAGGAACTAAAAAAAAATAAAGAAAAGAGGACGAAGAGAAAAAAAGAGTAGTATAAGCAAAGCGAAACGAGCGGAGAGAAGAAAAAAAAAGGGCCGCATCACCATGAGGCCTCAGTCGTAATTAAGCCAATGGAACTGTTATAGCCCGTCAGAGGAGGGTTGGCTTGGCCTGCATGGCTTCTCTTATCACGAGGCAATAATCGGCCACACGCGAGAGCCGCGGGTATATATAGCCAAGGCCTATACGAGAGATCGCGCCGATCGGCATGGCGATCACGAACGTCTTTAGACGGAACGCGACCGCCGCCGATAATGGACACGATGCCGCCGATTCGTTATATCTTTCGAACAGGTGAAAACCGTAGGTTTCGGCTACACGTGTATTGCTTGGCTAACGGGTTCGATTTATAGCGGATTTTTGGCAGTAGGTGAACCCTTGTATCCGTAGATGTTAGAGTATTTATAGTATATATATTCTGTTTTCTGGGCAACGGAGAGTTAATAAAAGAGAGGTATTGAACATTAAGTTATGATTAGGCTGATTTGTATTATTTAAATTCAAATTAGATACCTTTTATGGACTAGCAAACAATGAATTTTAATAAAGTATATGGATGATTCTACAAGTCGAACGTTTAATATTTGCTTTTACGGTAGAGAATGGTATCGATTGATGATGATCGCTTTATTCCAGTGATATTTGATACTAATATTGGTAAACCTACTTGGTTTTTACTGAAAAATACTCTTAGTTTTCTTCTCTACTTCTTTCACTAGAAATAGATCAGTTACATACATTTAAAGTTATTTCAACGAATTATTTTTGCAGTTAAAAGGATTCAACTCTAGTATATATCCGATCTAAGAAATAAGCGTCTTTTGACCTTACGTGCAGTATTAAGACGAAATATAACATCCAAATTACGCAGCACTGTTTCATGCACATTTTGAATCTCGAGCGTTAAAGCCTCACGTTATGCAAGAGCCTACAACTCCCCGTGTTAAAGCTTAATAATGCAGCTCTAATTTGGAAAGTAGCGGATGTTTGAAGAACACACGCTTGTAAAGGAACAACCTATCAAAGCTGAATATGTGAAGACAAATTAATGCAAGGGGGTCAAATAATCTGGTGATGCATGCACTCGTGAGCATTGCCCTAAAAACCTAAGAAACGCTATTTTCGGTGTCTTTTCTCATTTTTATTAAAACGTATTTATTATGTCCCGGTATGTCATCTAATTTGATTTGATTAAAAATTTCTGATATACACTCGATTCAAGTCATTTGAATGAAAATCAAAATTTTTAATTGTCATTTTTTACTCTAATCGGGTAAATCCCCTAAATTATTACTCAAAGCCAAATTAAAGAGCGTGTAAAAGAACACGAATTAATTATACTACTTTCATTTAAATATACATTGTTAAAAATTTTATAGACAAATTGGGTAATATCTGTGCTGTATTGCATGTGAATGGGAGTAACGTACTTTGCATGTGTCCTTTTTTTACTATCTTTATATCCTCTGCATGTTTACTTGAATATTTTCAAATATCATTTCACAAAATCCCTTCCAATACAAACAAATAACAACATAAAAATATCCATTTTGACGGAGCCAACGTCTTCTAAGATGTCTCCCATTCTTCCTTGGAGCCTCAATTCATCAAACTTCTTCATTTACAGAATAATCCATCCTCACAATGCTTATACAATGTAACTGGTACAACCATGAATATGACAAAGAGAAACCACCCAAGCTCCATATGTACCTACAAGCTAATCAAAATTTCGATATTCTTGACATTGAAATGGTGTGAAAAGAAGTACAACTCTCGCCTCGCCACGTCTCCAATAAATCAATCGATCTCAGCCACGTCCTCTCGCTAACTAAGGCACAACTTAGCAAGTTCGCACGAGTCTGGAATAGCCAAGTGCATCGACGCAACTCGCGCGCGGCAAACTTCCAACTGCCGGAACCTTATATATACAACATAGCCAAGCGGCGCATCGCACAAATCTCTGCATAGTCGCACTTATCCTCTCTACCTGCCTCACTCTCTTCTTCCGGCTGCAAAACCATCGCAACACCACGCACAAGAGAGAAAGAGAAAGAGATTCGCGGCTATGTACATATATACTTAGAAGTGTAAAAGAGAGTTAAGAGTTCGCTAAGCGAGGAGAGAGAAACGCGGGTTAATTAAACGCGCGTACGTGAGCCCTGCTAATTGGGTCAGAACTCTCGCTTACATATATATGTGTATACATGTGTGTGTGTGTGTGTGTGTGTGTGTGTACATATATACACTCGTCAGTTACTCGGTTCCTCTCGCGCACACACACATGGCAAGAAAATGAAAACTCGGCGCAGCCACGCAACAACGTACGTATAGGTATATGTATAAGGTACTCGCGAAACGAGAGAAACGGAAACAATGACTGCGACACGCGAGCGCAGCGCTACAACGCGGTTACATATAGCTATATGTTGCTCGCCGTCTCGTGTATACAATGGGGGCTAGAGAGATGCATTTGCATGCTCGAGCGATGGGCATTACGTGCGAGCGCGTGCACAATCGCACGTGAAAACGATTTGCCTCTGTAACACACTCTCTTTTCTCTCTCTCTCTCTCGCTTGGTCTTAAATAGCGATCGCGTGCGTGTGTGTATGTGTGGGTGTGTGAGCCGATAAGACAGGGTAACCGGGCTTCTTCGAGCGTCAGTCGTGTTTGAACGCAGAGACGGTGATAAGTGCTTATCTCGACTCGGCCTGACTTTACTTGACTTCGCACCACCGGTGCAAGGGAGCTCACAGGTGTGTGCCGCTGTGCAGTTTGAGTTATGGAGAAGAGGAACGGGCTATTCGCGTGGCGCCCGATGAGCTTTTTCAACCGGACGCGTGTATACCCATGTCTCGAAGGAAGAGATCATACATGGGAAAGGTGCAGATGCGTGTCTTTGACCTGAGAGTCGGCGTTTCGCGAGAGAAAAAATTGGTAAACTGGAAAGAGCTAATCGTGATAATCGTCGTTAGCTGATACGTATATATGTATAAGTGTGAGTTTGAGTGTATGGGTGAAAAATGGCTATTGTGCTGTAGGAAAGGTGAATATAGATTTCGCTTGCACCGACGTAAATCACTTGCCACTTTCGGCAATCTGTTTAAGAAGTTGCTTTATGCATGCGCTTCTTGAGCGTGCAACGTTCTTGTCTCAGATAATCTATGGGACTTTTCACTTGTGAGATACTTGAATTATATTACGAATGATTTACGTTTACGGTGTAACATTAATAAAATTAAAAGTACCTAGTTAGGAAACGCGAATAGAAAACTTACACACCTCGTGTACTTAGAATACTTATAAAATATTTCTGCCTTTGAAAATATACCTATATGTTACCCACGATATTGATTCTGGCTTAAAAACTAAAAATTACTTGAATAAAGTCGTAAAACTTCAAAAGTATATATTAATACATTCATAAATTGACCTTACCGGTATCTTTTTATTCCACCTTTAAAACTAATTTTATTTTAGAAATTTCAAAAATTATTCCGTCAGCTAAACGGATATCAGAAATTGTAAATAAATTAGCATAAAATTTATTTGTGTTTATTATGCACTTGTTACAAAAAGTCAAGAGTAGTTTGTATACTATTAATACTAAGTATTAAAAAAACAAGTGAATAAATTAAAGTCGATTTGAAACGCGACAGCTTTTACGGTTACATTTCGAAAATATCATTTGCCTTTCATCGGTTTATTTTACGATCCTAGGTATTCTGCAATCACTTATATCTGTAGAAGCACTTGTACAGAAATAGCACGTTTGTATTTGTAATTTAAATTTGTATTAATGGTGAAATCTTTTTGGGTTTAAATTATATTGATGCTAAATACATAATTTTAAATCTATCACTCATTTAGAGCGAAATTGTTACTGATACAACTATATTAACATACTAAATATATATTTTAAATTTATTGTTAAATCTACTGTTAAATCAGAGATATCCATTTATATGACTGTTTTATATTTAATTGAAGATTGCTAAATGCTTCATATATCTGCTCTCGTAGGAACAGAAGCGATATCTGTAAAATATATGGTGGCCAGGGTAGGAATTTTCTTAACAGGGTTATTTTTTATGTACTATTCGCAAATAGTTTAGACATATCACGTCTTCTCTGCGTGTATAAATAAGTATATAAAAATCGGTTTGCCCTCTGATATAAGAACGTTAATTTCGGTGATTCTCTAAATTTAATTAATGCAGATAGGTATTCCTCTTTTTTTAAAGTAGGATTACTAATATAATATTCAGTACCTAAATTATAAATGTAATCGATAATCAATATAGTAAAAATTGGGTACAATATTAATAATTCTTTTTACGTTTATAATTCATGCGAAGTGGGCTAGAATAATCTTTTAAATCTCGGAACATATTATCGTAAATAAAAGTGTTTCTGATAACATGTAAATATATGTGTCGGTTATTCGTCTGGGCTATGTCCCGAACGAAATCACCACAGGATGTTTATATTTACTTATATTTATTTTTCTGTATAATTCACTGGCAACTATGTTGTATACAATTCTGTATGATTCACTGGCAACATGAGCTAATGACGTGCGAAAAAAATCCAAAGCAAAAATGTTTATTAGAAATACGACAATTCTGCAATAAACAATAAATATAAATCTAATCGACCCTCGCGATAAACATACGAAAATTTTTAGTAGATTCATAAAGCAATTTTCGTTTACAGAACTTTTAACGAAGTGCCATGCCTTGTAGCAACATTATTCCATTTTCAGTACAGAAAGATTTTTAACTTTTTGATATTACTTATTATCTATCCTTCTGTTTTTCTCAAATAAATGTAAAACACTTGTTAAGAAATTAAGCAGTATATGGAATATAAAAGTCTGTGAAATATTAGAAAAAATATTTAATTATATATATATGAATAAATGTTTTGAAAACCAGATCAAAGCTAATCAATTGCGTAACCAAAAAATTTATTACTTCTGTTCGTGTAAAACCAGTCATTTTCTTTAATAAATAGTTTTGTTATAAAGTGCTTACTTTTCTTTAAAAAAAAAAACAGTAACGAATGATGCACGTAGCGATATGAATTTTCTTACCCTACAACTGATTGAATTGATAAGAGAGTAATCACTATTAATGATCCTATTTTCAGGATTTACCTGCTCAACAATCATGTTGTTGAAACTCAACAAACATTGCCCGACTAAATTCTAGTAGATGAGAAAGAGATTAGCAAAATTAGCAAACATTAACCCAATTGCTTGTTTCATAATTTTGTAGTCTATTTTTTACACCAAATATAAATAAAACTCCTTGACGATCACAATATAATACTAACTGTGATAGCTCGTAATTAAAATAAGCTGCCTAATGTTGTGTCTATATTGTCATAAAAAGTTTGAAATTTACAGTTAAATGATCTAAATACTTCTTTGCAAGCAAATATTAAATTCCACTCATGTTATTTTTTAATTAACAAATAGAGATACGAGACTTACACCAATTATTGTGGATAAATTGGTATGATCAAAATAACTAGAATTTATTGATCGTCATAGAACGTAAGAAATATATACTCATAATTTGGTATGATGCTTATTTATGGTAAAAAAAAAGGTAAATTAAGAAAAATTATTTATAATAAATTTTCATTAATTATTATTATTCTGTAATTGCAATTGAGAAACAAAGTAATTGTCGAAACGTCGTTGTAACAGCATCAAATAAAGAAAATTTGACTTGTGATGCAACCGAAAAATTAATTAATAGCTTTATTCAATAAATAAATTAAAAAATCAAAATCGTCAATAATAAATAACATTTACGCCTTGTAAAGAAAATGCTAATATGCATAACAATTTTATATGGAAGAGATTATAATTTTAAAAATTGTATATATCAATGCAACTCTAAATCTAAATAAATAAAGAATAACTCGGCAAGAAATCCAAAGTTAATAAATCTTTGGTAGAATGGGCAGATGTAACTCAAAATTAATTAATTTATCACTTGATAAAAGTCAATTTACCAAAGACTGAATCGCATTTTACTTTTTGCGAGTTATTTCTTGTTCTTTCAAAATCAAAATGCAATAATGTTCTATTAGTATATTAGATGAAGGGGTCTACCCTAATTAGACACACCAAAAAAAGACAGTTTTTCAGATTTTTTTTAACAGTTTTATATTATAATTATTGATATATAAGTTATTACACTGTATTAATACACTATCGAAATACATTAAAAAATTTTTTTTTGTACATTTTAGTAAGTTTTTATTCATGAAAATGATACTTAAAAAAATGTGCAGTCCGCGCTGTTGATGAAATCTCTGGAATGATTGGTCCGAAACAAAATTCGAATAGCGTTAGATTCAGTATGTTGATAACTATAGCGCATATCGTACGATTTTTGTTTGTTGAAAAATTGACAAAATGGCGGACATTTTTCGAAAATAAAAACACTTTTTTTTACGGTTTTTGGACAAAAATAAAGAGTTAAAATCAAAATTTAAAAAAACCCTTGATATGCTCTATAGCTATAGTAGTAAAAAATATGTGGTAAAAATTTCATAAGGATCGGTTCAGTAGTTTCGGAGATTTTATCAACAAGGCATCGGAAAACGTTGTTTTGAGAAAAACTCGTTTAAAGTTTTTTTCGCGCGCATTAGTGCGCGCAGTTAGAAAAGTGAAGATCAAAAGTACAGTTACACTGCTCCGATCTTTATAAAATTTTAGTATCATACTTCTATATATGTATTTTTTGAAAATTCTAATTAGGGTAGACCCCTTAACCATCACAAATTTTTAAAATAATCAGTTTAGCAAATCTAATAAGTGGATATGTAAACGCGGAAGAAGTGACCTACACACAAGGTTAATTCAAGCTACTAAACTGAATATCAGTAAACTATACCTATTATTTCTCCATAATAAAGAAATTTGGTTCTCTTCTCTGTTTTATCCAAAAGGAAAAGTATAATCAGCAAGTAACTCCTCACCTTGAAAGTACCAGTTTCAAAGTACCCCTCTTATCTACTCCCCCTATTAAAATTCTCCACTCGTTCCTAACCCTTAATCCATCCCTCGACCTTAGCAAGTGCAGACTGCGATTGCTCCTTTTTCCTCGAGGCGCGGCTGCCGTCTTAAATCAAGAATTCTCACCTCGGCCATCGTCCAGCCAAGCTTAGCTCCGCTCGCGCGTAATGATCGGCATTATGCAAACCGCATCGGCGTCACTCTTTAGTCAAGAAACGCCTCCGTTGGGCTTATAGACGCCTCGCTATCTATGCAAATGACCTTAAGAGAAAGAGAGAGTGAGACTACGTCTACGACGACGACGGCCCCGTCCCCGTACTGAACCGATCCATATAGGCTTGTCTTCATTCAGCGTCGAGCCCCGCCACCGACAACAGGTCTTTCCGACGGCGTTTCTCCTTCGAGCTGTTCTGCCTTAAACGGGCCCTAGGCCATTTGTCAACTCTCTAGTCGACACTCATATATGCAGGTACAGCGAGTACGTGTATATATGTACAGTTTACGTGGTAAGCGCGGCTCCGATCGCGTGTGTCGTCGCCGATACTCCACGAATTATACCTGCCTGGCTTGCTCTTTCGCGCGAATCGATTTTTCAGATGGATCATCGGTCGAACCGTTGAGGAATTCACCTGGATTCTTGGAGGATAAATGAGCGAGGGTTAAGTAGACCAGATCGGCATGAAGGCACTCAAGTATATAATGGAATTTTTTCCTTGTAGTCGAGCGCGAGGCTGGGGATCTGTGTGCCGTTCATGAGACAGACAGAATACAGTCTACGAGTAATTGGGTTATCGCGTTGTTGTAAAAATGTTGGCATAGCATTTTTAATAACAAGCTGAAAGACCTCATTCGGTTTTAGGAAATCCAAATATCCTTTTTTTTTCTTTAATCTATATTGATATTATGAATGTTAATACCAGTTAGCACCGATTGCTTCATTCTGTAACCAACTCAAGCTATAAAAAAACGTAGTCTCAATAAAAAAAAAACATAATCTTGTTCAATAATAAACCTTAACATCAAAAATAATTTTTCAATTAAAGACTTGATTCTCCAATCCAGATGATTTTTTTTATTAAATTGTGTTTCTTCTTGAGGTATAAAATATTCAATTAAAAATCTCGATTGCTAGATAGGTAAATCTATTTATTGTTTCAGTAGGTATTTAACATTGCATGTAATGTCCACATATCGTATTTTCTGACGTTTCAAATGCATACATGTAATTCAATTTATTAGGCTATAGAGTTTCATAGTACCTCTACATTCATGTTTCAATCATGTCTCTTTCCTAGGTTAAGGTATCCATCACAATAAGTATAGGCTACTTTGCTATTGCGCTAATTTGAAACTATTCCATGCAGACGGTCAAGGATCTGCATAAAATAACCTAAAAATATAACAAAGAAATATTTTTAACTTCGTACAATCACAAGACAGTTTTAAATCCGTATGACACGAGTCGGGAGTTTAAATAAGCCTCGAATATGCTTGGTTGGAATGTAAAAATTTAAATGGAACTAAAGCACAGTTAACAAGACTTTGCAGCATAATAAGTATTCGCGCTAAGTTGGCCTATGCACGCGTATGAAAAATGTAAGGATAAAAAGTGCCTAGCAGTGATTGCTTTTGACAGTTCCGGCCAAAATTAAGCAACGCAACGGGGGAAGCTTAGACAAAGTTTGCCTTAATCGCGAAGATCGATTGCGCACGGAAGGAATGTTAAGCAGTGCGCTCGAGATTATGTCACGCGATGCCTCCCGTGGCTCCCGAGCGCGCGCCGGAATTCAAATTGAATTGCTATCGGCGCGCCTGAACAACTCCGACAGACTCCACTCCTGTTGAGAATTTATTGGAAAATGAACGCGATATGTCTTCCTTTTATTTCATTTAAATGGCCCGTTAAGATCGCGAGTACTGCGATAAAAAGTTTATAAAGCCATATTTTTACCAGTTTCTTGACTGATTTACGTCTTATTTCCTGATTCATACATCAACGGTGCGATTCTTACTTTGGATATGCTTGAATACTGTTTTAGCATCGTTTCATTATTTTAAGTTAGATTAGAAGTTTATATAGGGTTATCAAAACTGTCATTAATGTCTAAGCGTTGTATATACAAGCTTATTAATTATAAAATTAAAATCAAAGAAGAGTTGAAAAAGTTTTGTGCAAAAAAACATAAACACAATCCTGTTTATTTTTGGTTTATGGAATACGTTAAATGGAAGGTAAACAAAAAGTTATTATTTTTACATTTAAATAAGACGATAAAAACTTTGAATTCATCAGGTACCTATTATCATGTACTCTATTTTAAGCTTTTCACATGAATATTAACGCTAATTCTTGTCTAATTTAATAAAATAAATTAATAAAGCAGTTACATTAAAGACAATAAATTACAACAGAATTTGTAAAAGAATTTTTTTTTAATATAAATATTACATTTAGCATATTTTACTATTTGCTACAGGCACATGTCTATACATAAAATTTATCCAAGGAGGTATACGTTGAAAGTTTTGCATAAAAATTATTTATTAAAGTAATTTAGCTTCAATGTTCTCAAGGATTATACTCAGATCTATACATCTGTCTACTCTATGTTAGTCTAGAACAATATAATTCAACTATCATACCCTTCATAGTTTATACTATTTCTACAAAATATATTAATTATTTCGTAACTTTACTTATAATTGTCACTACTATACATATTTATTAATGTTTTTTATTAGATCAATTATAAACAACGTATTTAACTTTATATAATTGAATATGGGCGAAGTTTGTAATCGACATTGGGTATGCACACTCATCATTAAATTTTTAATCAGTTAATGGAGACCAAAATTATGCTTTATTTTAGATGAGCTTGAAGTTTACTTTCTTGGACTAGATCGAAAAATAAAAATTTCTCGTTTATTTTTTATTCATCTTAAATTCAATTTATTTCTTTTAACTACC
>UELU01139026.1:20140-65914 GCA_900490025.1 Megastigmus dorsalis
GCATTCGTGTTTTTTCGTTCTCGACCAACTTGCACAACTGCACAGACAAATTAAAGAAAACAACCACTTACGAGACTTGTATGCGAAGTGTTTTTGGACCAGATCTGTACACATGCTTACGATAATCACCTGGCCTCAAATTAAACACAGGCGGAGTCATCTCGAACGAAAATAACACTATATGCAAAAATCAACGCGGCAACCGCTAGACCACCGCAGTCAGCAATAAAAACTAGCAACTCCTGCACCGAGCAACAAAAGACACAGAGAGAATATAACGCAACAGCTCCTCGTTTATATTATATGTCTATGCAGAACATCCGAGAGTTCGTACTCGCGTATATATTTCGCGATGATCGAAGAGGCAAAGGCGCGAAGCAACTATATCGGAGTCGGCACTCGTCGCGGCTAAAATTGAAAATTCCGTAACGACCACCACAAGACGACGCGCGTACAAATACACATACGTACGTATGCATATGCGCGTTAAATTTTGCACACGCGATCCTTCAGTGAGGAGGAGGAGGGGACGAAGCTTGAGAGAAGCTCTGTTAGACAAGCTCGCGCGCGTACCAAGTTGAGAGAGAAGAAAACAAGTGCAAGTCGCGAGAGCCACCGCTATACACAACAAAGCCACTTGCCATGTCTCCCTTTTTACCCCGCATGTGGCTCGGAGCAAATACACAGTGGCGTGGGCGTGCGCGCGAGAAAGTTTGTTTTACCGTGAGAGTGAGAGAGAGAGAGAGAGCACATGGGATATGTAATCGACCGCGGCCGTCAACTTGACTGAAATAATGCGCCTAAGTGCTAGCCGACTTATTCATGGCTAGGCACCAAGAGTGATGGACAGCAGCTCTTCGTGCGCCTGCTTTGATTTGGACGATGACGGATTCTTTGTGCCGAGAGTGGGCTGCTTGCTGGGGGAATCCTCGGCCCGATCGTTACTCGAGAATCGTACTTTTAAACGGCCCACGCGGTCTACCGATCGATATTAGTACACTTGATCGGATCGCTAAGAATTAGGGATTGAAATATGACGGCTGAGTACTACTTCTGAGTACTCCTTCTAGATTTGTAACTGATTTTCAATATACTGAAATGGATATACAAGTATAATAGTCGATTGGTTTATTATATGATTAATGATTTACGCAAATTAGATCAGGTCATAAGTTATGTGGCAAGTAATGATAGAATTCATGCAATCTCGTCAACTTTTCAAACTTACTGATTAACATTAAATTTTTGTGTCAACCGATTAAGACTAATAATCTTTCTTAACAACTTTTATAATTTCTAGTAATTGTAGAAGAAACGATGAGCAATCAAGATTTGTATCAAATAAATGAAAAGAAAACAAAAAATGTATCACTGTGTTTCTGATGTATAATTAAAACGTTCCATGAAAAATTGTAGATCAATGGTAGAGACCGTATACGTTCGCTTCTCCGATGAATGTAATTCATTCCAAACAAACAATGTGGTACAGTTGTAATTTTTAGCTAAATTAACGAATTTGGCCAAATTTCGTTTTATGCCTTACGGTATAGTTTTTTCTGATGAGCTTTAAAGTGATTCTGAGTTTTACAGTAAAAATCGAAAACCACACACATAAATGTGTTTAAATTTGTAAATCGGTACTAAAGTTTACGGCAACAAGTTCCTACATACTCCAATATTGGTTCCCATAAATGGTCTCGTAAAACTTTTCTGCTCGCATACGTGCACAGTTATATAATTTGAAAGGTATACCTCAATCTACACTTGGAAAAACATACGATTTTATATGGCATTGCATTTTTATTTGGTTAAATTCATTAATGTACATAAGTGCAATAAAGTCCATTTCAGACATAAAGATCATTAAAACACAATAAAAAAATCGTAATTTATTAAAATCATTATAATTTATTAATAAACATCTATTACTTATATTTTATTTATCAATATTTATTTAAATGATTGTTTATGAATTAACCATTCTAAATACCCTTCCCACAGCATATAATAATCATAGATATATCTGTCGATACTGCATAATAAAATATTCATGACGAATTTTCATTAAGCATTCCAGATCGTCGATCCAGAGCAATAAAACATATAATAGAGCAAACACTACAGAACGAATGGTATGCAAAGCAATATTCAGTAAAGGATGTCAATAATACTAGTGCAATCGCGGTATAAAATTACCTCCATTTTATAGTCAGCATATCCCCTTGGGACCCTAAACAAATTAAAGGGTAAAGACATCGAAGGACTATCGGGCAGCAAAGAGAACAAGCAGAGTCGCTAGCTATATATGATTATTTTAGTATCCACCTTCGTATTCAAGGCAACAATAAAAAAAGAAAAGGCAAAAAATGGGGTCACATCGCCAACTCCCCCAAGGCATTTGCCTCTTTTCAGCGCGCGCATAAGTTTCGGGCTTCGCTGAGAAAGCGCAGCAGTGTATAAGAGGGGTTGCTATACCACCCTTCCTGAAGCTATTGTTAAAAATGAAGGAGTCTCGAAAATTTAATACCGTAAGGACTGTGACTCCTCTGGGAGTAATGAAGGTTCAAGGGAAGGCGATCCGTTGCTAAAAAGCGGGGAAATCAAAATTTCTAGGGCTGATCTTATACGAAATCCCGAGCTGTGTGTAATGTGGGACGGTTCGGCCCCACTCGAGAAATTCGAGTAGTAAACAAGAAAGTTTATAATTGAAAAACTTGTTTCGAGAAGTGGATTCGACTTGCGATTGAAAATATAATGAATGATTTTCAAGGGTCTGAACTGACCTAGTACACAGTGATTTTCATTTTCCGTTAAAAATGAAAACATTTGTGTAACTACTTTGTTATAGAACATTTTTGAAAGTAGACAAGATGCAATGTAGAAAATCTAGGAAGCGCATGCAGCTCATGAATTAAAGAAATCTTCACTAATTAAGACAATGCTCCTATGTAAGGCGTAATCGTCACAAATGAGCAGCAAAGCGCAAAAGCAGACTTATCATTAATTAATGTGCGTTACATACTTTTATAGTCACTATTTAAGGTTTTGCGATAAAATTAATCATAAAGAAAGTTGTTTTACTAAGTTCTAGAGTTGAATTCGCTTTGAAATTTATTACTAAGACCTATACAGTAATACAAGCATCGGTAAGTATCATAGCTAAATACTATGACTTGTTCGTCCTATACAGATCCTTTGCTTTAATAAAAAATGTATATTTTTGGGTAAAAATTTTTTTGTTTTACACAATCAAAATTTATAATATTTGTATGTATTTATTCTTGACCAAACTTTGGACGGAATAAATACTTCATTTTTTATTTCAAAATGGAACCTATGATGGTATATATATTTTTTTAATTATAGTTGTAAAGAAAAGGGCCCCACCTGGTGGAAAAAACCTTAAGTGCTAAAAGTCATACCATAATAATACCCTTATTGGTTACCTCGAAACATCACATGACTCAGTTAGTATATAACTTGACGCTATGATAATAAAGCGTACTCAGATTAAAAGCTGATAGAAAACATTTTTTCAAGCATTACTAAAATAATTACTGGTATATTTATTCCATGACTATAAAATTATTATCCAGATAATATTATTTTTAATTCAAAGTACACAAACTACTGCTAGGTCATCAGTTGCTCTTGTTTAAAGATGAATCAATGTTTTCTAGAATCAACAACCACTTAGCTTATAGAGGGCTTTACAATTGATTCTTGGTAAGACATTATGGCAGTACATCTTAAGGCAACATACTAAGGTGAAAAGTACTTTAATTACATAAAACGTTGTTAAAGAGCAGATCAGTCATGAACTAAACTTTCCTTAAATTTTCGTATCAAATAGTAATTTTGACTTGAATTAAAAGATTTCATATTAAAAATTTGTTAAATGTGAATTTTAAATGTATTAAAAAGTTTGTTGCGACTAGGGACTCAAAGAAAAAAAGAAGACAATGGCTGAAACAGTCTTGCCACATAATTTTTTTGTTATCGCCAAGACTTTCTGGAACGGGCTCAGTTTTAAAGAAAAGACGAAAGATATAATAGAAGTTCTGCACAATGAACTTCGGACAACAAAAAAAAAAGAGACCTGTGCAATTACATAGATAAACCAGGGATGTGTAAAGAACAAGGAATAAAGGAAGAAGCCCAATGAAAAAAGGGTCAGGGCGTAATCGTTCCGTTTAACACAATCAATCGTAAAACGCTCGCTCCAGTGACACAGTTATATTATTAAGTACCGAACATTCCGTTCTCGCGCAAAAGAGTGCGCAGCTCTTCCGTTCGACCCGCCACGAGAATGAGCGGAAAATCAGCCGCCACTATGGTTCGTCGGCCTCGCGCGATTCTTCATAATCAAGGCACAGAGCTAAGTATTAGTACGACCCGCTTCTCTAATCCTCTTTATCATGATATTTCTCTAAAAAAGCTAAGTGCTAATAATTGACTGTATTTAATTTACTAATACTAGTAATTATTGGTTTATGATATATCTATATTTACAATTGAAACAAAAATGTGTTTATCCCTGCTTATAATTAATGATTAAATTAACATATATTTTATAAATTTTATGAATTTTTCAAATATTTATTAACTTAACTGAAAAATTGCAGTAAAAATTTCAAATCAAGAAATCTAACAAAGAAGTGAAATTGTTTCTATTCTTTTTTTTTTAATATCTATACATTCTTATGACATCAAAGTTTGTATTTATATGTAAAGAATATTTTATGAGAATACCAAAACAAATTATAACTTATCACTTAAAATTAGTTGTTTAAGAAACATAACACGTTTTTACAAATAAGTAAAAAGTAACTGCTATAGCTCAACTGTCAATTTTTGAAACTAAGTTTGAAATTATCCTGCAATCTTACGATAATCTATATTTAACTTGTCGAACTTTCAAGGTAACCCCAATCGAACGAACTTGCTCATTGATCTGTAATCTTTTATATAGCCTAAGCCTAGCACTACGTTTTGTAATGTGTATTTTTACCCACTCTCTATCTTTTTAGAATTGTTACGGACTGCCGCCCATCGTTTTCTCCCTACGGCGATCAGTTGGAGCCGCAAGTACGGGTGTTCGCGATTGAAAATTAGAAACTGGGAAATTATGCGGGCGCGATGGCGAAACCGGAAGCACTGAACTTGGAAGTTTCCTAATCGATAGCCCGTGAATTACCGGTTGGATCCCCTGTTACGTATGTACACGTGCCTGGCGTATTAGTCACTGAATTTTTTATACGCTTCAGAATTCTAATGTCAATCTAACGTTAAATTAATGATTCATGAATCGATAGTGATCGTTTTTAAGGAATTTTTTTGTAATTACAAAATGCATATTCATAAAGATAAAATACTGGTTGCCATGTTTGAATAGTAAAAGCACTGTACAACATTTGTGTACAAATTGTACATTGTAACTGTTGTTAACTTGTGTATTGCATAATAATAAAGCACGGTTTATATTTAAAACTGTAAATGTTTGAAATACTTACAATTTCATTACTTGTACTAAAATCATGTGAAGAAAAGAATAAAATGATTTTAATGAACAAGTATCCCAATTATTCATTTACGCTGTACATGGTCAATTTACGCTTCAATCGCAGTCACAATTAGCTTAAATGAATAAGCGTGAGAAGATTTTAATATTCTAAAAGATAATGCTCTAATTTTTTTCTGAACACTTTCAACGATGTCTTATTTTTGTAACTGGGACTAATCTTTTAAAAGCAATATTTTTGAATTCTAATTATTTGCAATTATTTTTAATTATAGAATATACTCCTTAAATTGTAGAAAGCATACACCTTTCATATGCTGCTAATGTGTATACGTCAGTGTCTCAAAGATGAAGAATTTGAGATTAATCAAACTTTTTGATATTAAATAAAAGGCATATTTAAACATAATTTCTAGGAGGCTAATCATATCACACCTCTAACAACTCATTAAGTTTAATTTTTCATCAATTACGTGTAAGTAGTTCTTAAATGTTCGCTAATCAGTCACCGACTTATTGTTTACATACGACCTTTGCGAAAGTAATCATAGTCTAAAGCTGTTGCGACTATACAGTATATATTCTTTATAATGCGAAACCTGCATATACGTACATAAATACATAACTTCATATTCATTTTTTTTTGTGTAAGCATGTAAAATAACGTAGATTATATTAAAAAAAAAAGTTTGAAAGTAAAACCATTTAAAAAGTCTCGTATGTGAAGTTTTCGAAAATCCTAAATTATTATTTAGCAGCTTTTATTATT
The DNA here is from genome assembly GCA_900490025.1 of Megastigmus dorsalis. Classification (NCBI taxonomy): domain Eukaryota; kingdom Metazoa; phylum Arthropoda; class Insecta; order Hymenoptera; family Megastigmidae; genus Megastigmus; species Megastigmus dorsalis. The sequence continues at coordinate 26,431 of UELU01139026.1, forward strand.
AAAATGTTATATATTTGATTAAAATATTATAACACAAAATACCTTCCTATTTATTTCCTTGTGTTTGGGAGTGCGTCATGAAATATTGAATTTCTTTTTCTTAACTTTGCAATGACTTTGAAGTCAGTGATTTGTTCAGAAATGTTAAAAATAGTAATAGTAATAAATAAAAGTTATGCATTATTAACTAAAAGTTATACGACGCATGACTACGCACTCATCGCAATATTTAGATTCTTTGAAAACTTATTCAAGGTGAGCCGAAATATCATGAATTTTATTTTTCCCAAATTTATTTAATTATTTGTGGCTATATTTTAGTAAAAAAATTGTAAAAGTTTATACTTTTCCTCGCTATGCGTGCTTCATAAAAATTTCTTTCGATAAGAATATTTCAACATTAATATGGGTCTGAAGAATTAGATCAAAAGAATGCATAAACATTTTCTGCACGTACCCTACATTATAGAAAAAAGCAGCCAAACCCCAACTAAAATGATATGAGAATCATAAAACCAGCATATTGAAATTCCAGAATACCTAACCCACAACTCCATCATGACCATCCAAACCTCGCCAACGTCAATGCTCGAAACTAGAGTATGAAAAAAAAATAGAGGTAACACACGCCTCTACAATATAATGAACAGCACCGCGGGTGGTACGCTCTTATTTCCGAGGCGTGGTCACGTACGCGCACGACTATATGTATGTCGGCTCCCCAATCGTAAGCGCAAAAATAGACGAGAGTATGAGAGAGAGAGAGAGACACGTAAATATCGTTAAAAGACTGATCCCAGCATCGCGTGATACCAACTATAGCTGTTCAGTCTCAGCCTCCGCGCATCTCTCTCGATGCTGCTGCTCGATTTATCTGCGGGTATATAATACTATAACGCCCTTCCTAAATAAAACTGGCTCCGGTCGATGCTGGAAGCCGAAGGAGAACCGATGCACTCGAGCGCATCGACAATCACAGCACGTGGCGCCTAAGCGATATCGCCGCCCATATTACCGGCCTCTTGTGATATTGAAAGAGGATGGATATGAGCAGCAGGCGCCTCGGGCGGATTATTCACCGATGGACTTCCGGCTGGGCTGTAAGCACCTTTTTCTCTGGGCTTTGTAATTTTTTAAGTTTTGAAATGATTTTTTAGCAGATATATATATGTACAGGTAGCTCTGCAAATAAAGAATTCAATAAGCGAGAATATTTCTTTTGTCTAGTTTTTGTATGCGGATTTATTATTGTACATGGTTACACTTTTATGATGTACTGTGAAAAATTCTTTTTCTAAATAATGGCGTGAAACATCGTGAGTTTATCGTTTAAACTAAAAGCTTTTGACACGTGTTCATAAGAGAAAATAAAGGAAGACAGTAAAACGTTTTACAAGGATAAACAATTTGCTATCGCAATTTGTTCTGGTGTATACATTATATGTATTGTATATTAGGTAATAAAAATCTGCAAATAATACCTGGAAATTATTTAATCTTTGTGTTTAACATTATTCTTATAACACTTAAGATTTTAATTAATTCACGTATGAAAATACTCGACATTCCATAATTCAACACATTTTCCGAAAGGCCTCAAATACTTGCATCCGATAGATATGATATTTAATACAAAAATTATAAAATTTTCTAAAACAATAGTTTTATTTTTTGTCACTATTCTCGATAAAATGCAACATCGTGACAGCTGTAATCATTGATAATATGATTAATATCTCCAATGAAATGAAAATTTTAACGTATTAAAAAATTCATTATATCTTATCATTCTAGCAAAAAATGATGTCATAATTGAATTGTATCATTTCTATCGGAAATAAATTACCTACATACTTTGACATTGGTTTTAGTAATATATGGATTTGTTTATTTTCAATAGATTTATAATAAATAAATGACATTAAATGTACTCAACCCACTTTGACTATCAACATTTTTTGTAACGAATAGGTTTTTCATTTAAATCAGATAATTAAGAATTATTTTCTATATAAATAGAACTTTTATACTTATAAATAGACACGAGCCTTTTTGTAGTGCACTAATAATAAAAAGGGAAACTGTTTTGTTGCCCGCTGCTTCAACAGAATAATGATTTTAGGCATGAGCAATTTTGTTCCAAAGAACCAATACCTATATTGACCTCTTTTTATTGGTACTTCCTGCAACGATCATTGATTTTAATTATCAGTGAAGGGGAAAAAGCTCTTTGACAGCAATCAATGTTTACAAAAATGCGAGAAAAAAATAAAGCTAAACCAAAAATTATCAAGAATTAGAATTGTGACATACAAAACGTTATTCTCAGAAATTTTTTACTGAAATTATTACTATTTCGTTTTTGAGTTAAACAATTTCAAATTACTCAAATATAGAATACCTATATACCATTAGTTAATTTCAAGATTGAAATGGTACCTAAAAATGGTATAGTATGAAATCTTGGATAGATATTGTATACTCTAAATTGAAATTTAACAAACGTATGCCTATGCTTCAATATTGACGGTTGTGGGTAAAATTAAAACTACCTACCTCTAATAAATAATGTTCCACATTTTATTGATTATGAATACTCTATTTACTTTATGAGTGAGTTATACCATTCGTGTAATTCAAAAGGCGTGAAAAGTTTATATCAAGGTAGTGATGAAATTTAGCGATATAATCAAAATCATAAAAATTTTATTTGTATAAAATCTACATCTTGAATTCTTTTCTTTCTAATTTTTTAAACTATATCTTATACCTAAATAAATAATTTAATTGCAAATGATAACCAACGTTATTAATTTTATTATAAAAAATTATTTATATTTATTATGCCATGTTAAAAAGAATTGATTGTAGAGTCAAATAAAACTTATGTTTCCAATGTAACTATTCTTAAAAACGAAATACGCAGATGTCATAGTTTTTTAATGAAAATGTCTCTAATGAAAACGGATAAGTCAAATGGATAAGTCGTAATAGCTGCATTTAAAACTAATTACAGAATAAATCGATAGCGTATGACGAGTGATGGTAGCCTCAAGTTCATCGAAATCAATACAAACATTGAAATTCTGTATGTACTACCTTGACAACGTTGTTTAACTCATTAACGCCTAAGACCAAGTTTACAGAGATAATTGTGGAAAGCAAATGATTTTTGAAATTTATAGCGAGTTGTATAATGTATACGAGAAATTGAAAGTCTTATTAAAACCAGCTGAATTAATAAAAGCTCCAGCATTCTTAACTTTGAAATTTAACACACGATTTGATTGTAATCAAGTATTGCTTACGAAGACGAGTCTGACATATCATACTCGATCGCCATATGAAATTTCATAGTTACAATTCTAATCAAGATTTTAATTACTGGTACAGGTATTGAGTTCCCCGAGCTATACAAGTATTTCAAAACAAAATCAATAGAAATGTTTTCTTCGAACAGATTATATATATATGTTTAGCTGAATCACATATCAGTGATTGTGCACCTAATATTTGTTGAATAATCTTTTGAATTTAATAAAATATATTTATCATTACATGCATAAATATTTTATTTAATAAATTTAAAGATAAATACTTTATTTGAACATATACTCCAGTAAGTTCCAACGAATACTCATATTTAAAAAAGGCACGTACTAAGAGATACCGAAGTCGAAAAGAAACGAAAAAGCGCAAGACTATTTTTATATCAAAGGGGAAAAAATAAAAAATCGTTACAACCCGCAACTCTCGAACGCAGGAAATAGCTGGGATCACATGGCCCTAACTGGTCTAAATATACACCGCACACTGAGCCGAAGAAGCAAAACTTCAAAGTGCAAACCCCCATAAACATCATTCATACATATCGCGGATTGGCACACGAATATCCGACGTACACGCGCCTACAAGGAAAAACAGCACCAACTGCAGACATCGTGTAGATAGTGATTCAAAATTCCTCACTCTCACAAATCAATGTTTCGACAAGAATAATACAAGCCCCAAAATGCCAAAATGAAAGCTCGAGCCTGTCTATCGACGAAAGCAAAGAGCAGGAGAGAGAGGGAGAGAGAGAGAGAGATCGGAGCGTCAGGAGACAAACGCCCGCGTGTCGACGACAACGTGCGGTATATAAACGCACACACACATATACATATAGCCAGACCAGAGACGGCGTTGACGTTTTCACTAGCGCAGCCGTGCAAACTCTCCCCCTCAGCAGAGCCTTACGTATATACTTCCTTCCTTCCTTCCCCTGCTAGCTCTGCATATATATAGGTGTATATACGTTGGCCGCATACGCACCGTCCACCGACACTCATTCGCGCACGCACTCCATTCTCGTAGTAACGCGTCGCGTGTTTATACCCTTCTCTCTCTTTTTCCCTTTCTCGCATATACTTAATATCCTCCAAGGGGTTTAAAAAACCGATAAAATGAGAGCCGCACCGCTAGCAGATACACCTACATATATATATATAACTATTATGACTTCCGTCGCCGTATTCCTAGGCCTATGACACATGCGCGCGGAGTGGCAGACGACACGCCGTCCGCGTGTGCAGCTCTCGTATAACTGCTCTTCCCTCTCTCTCTCGCCCCTCTTTCACTCTCTACTTCTCGCGATACATTATACACTCGTGTTACAACGGGCAATTTTGCCCTCGCTCATCGGCACACTCTATTTAAACGTCCTTGTCACCCTTTAAGAGACAAGCGAATTCCATGACTCAAGATGCATTTGCGCGGTCCTTTTCCAAACACACATACACACATGACACGCTGGAGCCCAGCCAGTTTTGCTGCTCGCAGAGCATCAATTAAGGTTAGAAACACCAGAAAGGCGAGATGAATCGACGCGCGAAATTTCGCGTTCGAAAAACTATACAGTTGAGTGTGTAGACAGTTTTGTTTACAACGGCCTCGATAAGATTGCCGTTGGGTAATTTAAATAGCCAGCGAGTGCGGAATAAAAGGATCCGGCCGAATGCGCATAGAGAGACGAAGAGAGGTGCAGTGCAGCAGCCGCAAGGGGAATCTCCCGATAGAGGGTTGCTGCTGCTGCTGCTGCAGCGCGGCTCTCTCGAGATGTCGCGTTGCGCGGGTATATAAAATACGGTACAGGGTACAGGCGCGAGAGAGAGGACAAATGTATAGGACCCGCGGGGTTCGCACAGTTAATATACACGCACAGCCTGATATATCGACAATTGTAACGAGAGGGAGAGTCTGACTCACCTCCTCGTGGAGACTGGCCGGTTCCCGCCGCCCTGCAGTCCAGTGTGTCCTCGTCCTTCTCCTCGTCGTCGGCTCTGCCGCAGCAGCAGCAGTCGCACTGTGTCCTTGTATCAATATTTCCCTCTCTCTCTCTCTCTCTCACCCTCTCCCTCTCACTCTAGCCTCTCTCTCCCTCTGTCTCTCTCTCTTGAATTAAAGCGCCGCGAGTCAATCGCCACGGACGAGGGGGAAAAGAGAAAAAGAAGGAGGGGAGGGAGTGTGTGTGTGTGCGTGTGGCTCGGCGCGAGAAGAGAACTTGTCAGAGCCGCGCTGCTACCGGCGGCTGCTGCGGCATCCTTAGCGCTCTATAGACGGCTATATATTGTGAGAGTGAACTACTGTGTGCGCCGTGCCGCGCGGCTTCACGGACTCGGCGTGAGCGACGTCGTCGCGGGGCGCAACGCCGAGAGTATCAACACGACACGGCAGCAGCGGCTACACTCGGAGCCCGTGACTCGGAGTATAACTCGCTAACAGCGGCAGCGGCAGCAGCAGCACAGCACACGCAGTAGGAGTCGTGGATCGAGCCGCCGCGGCCATACCGTCTGGCGGCGCGACGTAGACTGACGCCGTCTAGCTGCCGAGCTCGGAACTAACGGGCGCGCACAAGCCCCCGACGGCGCAGCTGCGATCGAGAGAGAATCTCCTTTTCCTTCCTGCGCCACATGTATACTTTCTGCGACTCTATACATATATATATATATATATATATATAGAACACGGTGTGTCGTTGGCTGTAATTGCGTTGACGACGGCGGTGACGTGGGCCGTATAGGTTTTTGCCCCGTACAGTCGGACGGGAAAGGTGTCTCCTAAGCACGTGGCTCGTTCGGCGATTTAACATGTATCATGGTATTTAAGGATTATATGTCCGCTTCGACGGTGGCGGCGGCGGCAGCGGCTAAGTGTCCTGGAATTGCGCGTGTACCTACAATGCTGACAGTCTTCGGACTGGGCTTTACGATCGCTCGTTAAACTGGAGTGTACGCGACGAGCTTTAGGTAGTTTCGGCAGCTCCGGAGCTTGAATTATTGATTTTGGCTGAGATGATGCTGACGGTGTGCTTAATATTTTAGCGAGGACCGAGCTTGTAACAATTACTCCCTTCGTATATCCTTAATTAAGAACTGGCTAATTATACCGGGGAAATCGTTGGATGAAGCCAACATTCGTATTAAATGGAAAACAATTCTTTTATTCAGTTATAAGTTTTGAGTTAACAGAATTTTCAATCCGCTTGGAATTTCTTTTGTCCAAAAGTTCACTAAATAAATAAATTATTATTGCATTAAACGAGTGTTCATTTTTTAAAAAGCAATCAGGATCTGCATAATATTTTAATACTGAATCGAGGAAAGACCATCCCTTAATATACGCACAGGTGGCAATGCTATCTTGCATGCGACCAGTAGGACTGGCCTCCAAATTATTATCATCGTACATCAGTACTAACCCAGCACGAGTTCATAGACTGCAATAATTGGTTTCGATTATACTTTTTTTAAAGGTTGGGGGTGTGCACACTTTAGGGGTAAACGTCCACAGTTGATTAGGGGGTATCTATTTTGAAGCTATACTTTCGTTTACTGATGGTACGTTATTTGGAAGCAATACCTAGTCGCTGTATTCACTTCACGTGAAAAGATGCCTCAAAAAAACATTATATTCGTCGAAATTCGAAAAGTTCTGTATTACTATGAATAAAATACTGAATTAAAAATATCTTAACTTTTTTCTTTTTATGTAAATTTTCGGTTATATAAAAGCAAAAAGAAATGAAACATTTTTATCTGCGAGCAAAAAAGATCCATTTAAAACAAGTGAGATTAAAAAGTGTAGGTGCTCATATTCTTTTATCAATACAAATCAGGAATAAATTACAAAACAATTGCCATTATCTTAAGGCTATTACTTTTTTTTTTGTAAAAAAATCAATTCGCTTATTCATTATGCGTTGCCTATTTACGTAATTCTGCAGAAACTTTTTATCAAGATCTTTATTACAGACAACTTTTCTCATTCGTGAAATAAATTCCGAACTCTCTTTATTGCACTTTTCAAAGTGAAACTATGAAATAATTTATTGCTATGTACTTTCATATGTTTAATGCAATCAAATACGTAAACATTATACAGAAATAGAAAGTAAAATACTAGAGTTTATTAAAAAAAAAAAAGAGATAGACACACTTTATAGAGTAATTATTATTACAATGTTTTTCGTCTAATATAGACGTATAAAAACAGTCATTTGGAATATTTAAATTAATATTAAAGTGAGTGTATGGAAACAAAATATTTCTAAATTTTTTAAGAAAGATTATGCTTACAGAAACAATGATGAATTTCGTAAAGACTTCTGGCTATTACGTGTGTTCTCCGAACGTTTCCCTATATTTCTCGGCAAAGAAAAGATTTGTCTTTCTAAGACCAAAGTAATAAAGGAAAAGTTTATCTCGAACAAAAAGAGAAGTTGAGCTTTCGTTCAAATCGGAATACTAACTTTTGCAAAAGTAAGGATATCGATCATTGAATCATATTCCGAGTCAGGTGTATCTTGCCCTGCACAATTAATATTGAAAGTGTGAACGAGGCGTATTCGTGGAAAGCTTTTTATTGGCTCTGTCGAAAAAATGAATTGAAACCGGTATCTAGGATCGCAGAAAGGGTAGATAAGTTGCCGGAAGTTCTAAGAAGCACAAACGGTTACTTGGAAAAGATAGAGGACTTCCTGTCTATTTTTTGTGCCCACACATACAACTTTTTCAATATATCTTAAAACTAAATGTTTCTCGAAAGTTAAAAATTTTATTCATACATATATTATTAATATTCTTTTAGTTGATCGAGTGCCATTCAAAGCGGGTTATCGTTTTATTTTCTTGTGTATCGCGTGTTTGGAATAAATTCGATATGGAAACTATTATTATTTCATATAGAGAATAAAATTCAGTACTTGGAAAATGTTATATGCACTTTTAAATTTTAATATTTTTAAATAATTTATTTTTATTATAGATTGGAGAATACTGTTATAGCTCTATAGTAGTAAAGTAAAACTTTATTTTGTGCACTTGACTGCATTGAAGGGTACACACCCTCGATACAAGTAAATTATCGATCTCTTTTATTTTATAACGCGGCGGTTAATTTCAACTGTTCAATTGAAAAAAAATAAATATTTCAATAAGGCCACACATGATTATAGAAAACTAACGGAGTTATCTTAAAACCATTTCGAACAATTGAGCCTGTAATCGATTAAGTATAGAAAAAAAAAAGCGACGCACTACGATAATATACGGAAGCTCGCCCTCGAATCGCGTCTATAGCCCGATCCCCCATCAGCAGCAGCGGCACAAGCAACGCAAACGATTAGATAGAATTTCAGGCAGGACTGTACCGTAATATGTTAGGTCAATACAAATGCAGCCCGAGCTCCGCGCATATTAATTAGCGGCCGCGCATGCAGAGGCGGTTTCCAAATGCCCCCATCGCTAACGCGCTTACATATACATGTATATACACACAAAGTCGCGCCTAGACATGCATGATGCCATAAAGTCCGATATATGCAACGTCCACTCGTATATATACTCGAACTCCTTACGCGTGTGTACCTATGCAGACGCACTATATAACTCGTTCTCGAGTGTACGGCGGTAACGCGTGAGCACTCGAGCGCGCTTATATCAAATATTGAGCCGGCCGGCGACCTCGTCATATCGCCCGCTCGAGACGCAGTTGCATTTTTCACATTAGGCGCTTCGTGTGCGTATATGTCTCTCTGTGTGTGTTTGTGTGTGTGTGTGTGCCGCCCTCGGACTTGGTGCACGACACACCTAGCGATTTGAATTTCACTCGCGGCTGTGCCTCGGGATAGCGTAGGTGTGCGCAGACGAGCCGTAGATTAGATGCGCGTTCTCTGCAGTCTTCTGATTATTCCTTGCCCCTGATCCGATCTGCATAGTTTCGTATACTTTATACATTTATACGTACAATAACGATGGACAGCTGACATCACTCTTTATAGACTTTGTCCACTCAGCTCTACAACTTTTACCTTTTAGGTCGAGTTTTAAATGCGGTTTCTGTGAGATGCGAAAGTCTTATGTAAGTTGGTTCGATATGGTAAATCTTGGGGTGAGAAGGGCTGGGAGATTACTTTCGTAAACGGTCAAATGTCTTTCAAGTTGAAGAAGTTACTTACTTTCTACAAGTGATCGAGTTAAACTTAAAAGAGTGCTTTTACGCTTTTAGTAGCTTTACACGTTATAGAGAGACTATGTCACAATTTTAAAAAAGGGAATCTTTCCTAACGTATATATATTACGATTTCAAAAGTTATTTCGACTATATATTATTTTGTTATTTAAGATACCATATATTTCACTGATACTTACAGTCGATAAATGAAAAAAAAACATAATATATAAGAGCAACTTTTCAAATTTAATTATTTGATTGATTAATTGGAGATTGAATTGGACATTTATCATACTTTAGAAAGAATTTTTCATAAACTAAATCGAACGGCCCTTTCATAAATTAAGGGTTCTTTTTTTTAGACGAATGGATTTAAACGTTTTATAATTTTTTTTTTATATATAATAGGTTTGATAAATAGCGTCGAGATCAGAACAATAACACTATATTTGAATTACTGTCCGACTCTGCACTGTGAATTGGTGAAACATAAATGTATATATTAACCATTGAAGCATCTATTTTTCTTCTAGCTGCATTATTATGAAAGTCGGTAAAACAGAGGTTTTTTGGATTGCTGATTTTGAAATTCTTCATCCAAAATGGCGGATATGTAAACTATCATAAAAATGAACAATTTTTTGACTTTTTTCAACGGTTTCGGGATCAGCGACCGCAAAACCCCCATATAAACCGATTTTCATATAAAGCCGATTTATTTTTGCATCTGACCAGAATTTTTCCTATAAATACGAATTTTTTAAGCATTTATTTATTAATATAAACAAATTTATAAGCAATATATGAGAAACTCATACTTTTTTATGTGTACAAGCATCTTAGTAAGGTATAACTCGAAAAAGAAGTAATGAAATCATCGATTAAACTTCTTCACCAATTCAATTTTAGACGACATATTATCATCAAGTACTTTATTATGATGAACAGTAAAAATTGCTTATGCAGAATTAAAAAATTAAACATTGGCAAATCAAAAGCCGTGCGCATTAAAGATATAAATAAAAACAAACTATAGGTACATGTGAACTAGTTTTTGGAATTATGTAATAGAAATTACCGCATTTTAGATGTTGCAGTTGGAATTAAATATAAATACCTATACCAAATAAATTCTCTTCTGAAAATTATAGGCTGTAGCAGGAACTTATACAGTAATAAAATAAATCATGAACCAAAATGAAAAAAAAAAAACTGTCTTTCATATTTTCTACATTAAGTACTTGAAAGAAAACTAATTAGTACATCGCACGATAATAAACTAGTAATTACCTATTCAAAGGGTAGAAATAGGAATGATAAATTTAATCTTAAAAAATAATAATCTATATCAATAATTTTTTAAGCTAATACAATTTCTTTGAGATCAATGGACCAAATTTCCAATTGAATAACAAATATTTCCAAAATAATAACTAAAGTTAATTGATTCTAATGTTTTCAATACTTTCATTAATTAGTAGACTGCTCTAAATATCTTCAATGATATTTTATAAGAAACTTTCAAGTATTTTGTGTCATTGGTTCAGTGGGAAAAGGTTCTATCTTGAATTTTTTATTGGATAGGGTTTTATCTCAACTTTTCAGGACATAAGGGTTCTATTTAAAATTTTACCTTGGAAAATGCTCCATTTCACACGCATGTATTTTTCTTAGGTGGAAATTAATACTTGTTTACAAGAATACTAAAGATCTTTTTATTTTATTTTTTTTTATGTAAGTGTAATTTAGATGAAGCAAGGTTTTGACAGAAAGAGAAAACGTGTATGCGAGATAGAATCTTTTTAAAACTAAAATTATTGATATAGGACCTTTCTCAATCACAAGAAATAGAACCTTTTCCTTCGAGTCGACGATTCGTAGTCTACGGATACTTACATTTCATTTTGATTCATAATTTAGTTTTTAGGTGCCTATAGTTGATAAAGGCTGCAGCATAAAATCTAAAATAATCTATAGGAGTTTTGGATTTATTAAACAATCGTTTAATTTCATAAATTATTAGGTATATCTAATTATCATAATTAATTACATTGGTAAATGTAATAAAGATGTTAAAAAAGGTATTCTGTTATTTAAAAACTAATAGTTGCTGATTTTTCAAGATATTGTGTGATTCAATGATGACTATTAATCTGATCATTATTTTGAATAAAAAATTTATTATTTCAAAAATCATGTATAATTGCAGTAAAAAATCTTAATAGCTAAAAATTAATTTTAATTTATAAAGGATTCAAAAAATATTTTGAATTTTCTGTACAGTTATGTATATATATATAAATATTGTAATTCATCTAAACAATTTTAAAAACTATTATTTCTACACTTGTACAATAAATATAATTTTCCAAATATTATGCAACAAAATAAGGATTGAATCAGCTTCAAACAGTGCAAAATCTATGAAAAAAAATTATAAAATCTTAAATTTACAAGCATTTGCAGTGCTGTGTGATGAATTTTCTCCATGAAGCATTATTTAGCTTTCTTGCCATACCTATCTTCTAGTTCATGTAGTTTTGAATCGAATTCCACTGGTGAGTAAGTCTGAAAATAATAAGTTTACCATACTCAATTTTATAATAGAATATCCTATTTTACACTAATAACATTATAAGTTATGTAACTTAATTATTTATAATTAACTGTATTAGAAAGATAAAAATGGTATTAGAAGACCAAATTTTAATTTTTTTACGTTTTTTAAATAGTGCGTAAGTTAATTTAATACTAATTTATAATAATTGAAATATTGGTATCACAATTTATTTTTCTATAATCTAAAAAGTGCTGTTGGGATGAAAATTTTTCGATATTTTAGTAATGAATCCAATGGCATAAAAACGATATAGTTATTTTAAGAACATCTTATGAAAGAATCAAAATATCAATTTTCGATTTTAGCTTACCCTTTTTCTTACTGGCTTGCTATCTAGTTTGCCATCAAAACTTTTAACACTATCACAGTCATCATTGGCCTAAAATATTTTGAAAAGTATTTATTAATTAATACTTTTTAATACTTTTAAAAATTATACATTACAATTTAGCAGATTGTAGAAAAACTTACCCATAAGTCCTTGTATTCTGGCGAAATACTTTCTAAAAATAAAAGTCGATCTTCTATTTTCTTTATTCTTTCATACACATCTCGAGGGACTGGTTTATTAATTCCTAATACCTTTTCTGTAACAGATAATCTTTCTTCCAAAGCTGCTGGAAAATCTCCTGATTCATTTTCAGATTTAACTGGAATAGCCGATTTAATGTTTTGATGACTCCATTGATTGTACACCCTATGAACTACATTTTTATTATTTATTTATAGAATTTATTATAGTGCTACATGCACTTACTAAATGTTTTTATTATAAAATAAACAATTACCCTTCACATGATTTTTGCAATCTTTACGTCTCATTAAAATTGCATTCACTCGAGCACAAACTTCTGTTCCATCTTCACTATCATCTTGAATTTGACCACTAATTATGAAAATTGAAAAATTTTTAAAATTATTCTATACTTTTACAGTTTATTTTATGTATATAATATGTCTAACCTGTAGGTACAAAACTCTTGTATATTTACCATATTTACTTGTTCCCGTTTACGCAAAATAAAAGATTCTATTCTACGATTAAGTTCTTCAGCATTTGCTTTGATTTGAACTTGATCAGGATCAATTGCAAAATTTTCTACATTGCTATCATCATATTTATCTAATAAATCAGTATTGACTTCTACTGTTTCATAAACATTATCAATATCTATGTCTAGGTCATCTATGACAATATCTGTGTTATTGCCTTGATTACAAGCATCTATTTTCTCTTCACGTATTTCTTCCAGATTTCTTTTTGTAACACCTAAACAAATTATGGAGAGGTTTTAAAATTTATGACAATTATTTTACAACTTCATTTATTTATTGTAAACATTGCAAAAACAAAAATAAAAAATATTGCAGATTCCTAAAATATTTGCTTAATATGGCTTTGTATATTTTATACATCCAAAATATTATGCAATTTGATTGTAATTTGTCTTAAGTACATTAATAACCAAATACTGTTAATAAATTTAAAAGAAAAACTATTCCAAACATAACAAATTGGCGAAAACAACTTTTGTACAATTTTGTTTCTGCTTTTAAAAAGCAATCAAATTAATTTATTTACTTGTTGCCCAAGAGCATTCCTTATTCTCCTTCCATTGTGGCTCATCATCTTCATATATTTCTTTTTTCCATATAGGCACTGAAGATTTTACTGCATCTATAGCAAACTGTACAGCCTGTAATGATTCTTGTCTATGAGGAGAAGAAATGGCAATTATGATGCTTGCTTCCATAACAGGAACTTCCCCTAGACGATGATATATTGCTATTTTTTCAACATCCCATTGAGAACGCACTTGGTTACAAACATGTTGCATTTCTTTGATGGCCATTGGTTCGTATGCCTCATATTCTAATTTCAAAACCTACATTCAAAATAATATATAAGTATAACAAAGTATCATTCAATACTTCATCATTAATTAAATAATTTACTTAAGGTTGTAGAAAAGTTCTTTGGTTTACGATTTAAGAATATTTAAATTTTAACTAACATGCATACCTTTTTTTGTTCAAAGTTATTTCTTGTAGTTCCAATGAAAGTAGAAACAGCTCCACAATTAGAAGAGACGACCATATCGATAATATCATTAATATTGAGCTTGGTCGATACAAGACCAACAAAATCCTTCAAGTTTGCCATTTTATCCTAAACAGATATACAATACTTCATTGAAAAATGATAAACTAACGATTCAAATAGAACAATTAAAAAAAATTTGATAATATACTTATGTAACTGTGCAAAAAAATTAAATGATACTTTCATTTATTGCATAATAAATTATGATTCTTGCGAAATGCAGTAAAATTTAATAGAAGAATCTCTACCTTTCTCTAAGTATATAATTTTAAAACTGATGAGAACTAGATAAATAATTCCTGAACAGAGTTTCATTTCATTGAAAATGAATAACAAGTGGAAATTACCTCCGCTAAGTGGTGGAATAATAGCGATCTCGTCCTCGTTGGACAGGTTAAGTCTAATATCAGGTTCGACGAACTCCTCGTTGAGTGCGAGTATCACAGTGTCCTGGATACTCTCCAAGTGAAAATCCTTAACGACACGTGCTTTGAGTTCAGTGGAAGACAGAGAATTCGGTAATGTGAGCTCGGACTCCTTGAGCCCAGCGAGCTCACGTGCTTTAGCGAAGAACAAAATTCTTACGCGTGCATTCTCGCCGATAGTCCCTTCGTTGATCATTCCGAACCCTCTTTACGTGACTCGCCCGTTGCTCGCCGCAGGCCAACATCGTTATCTTCCTTTTTTCTCCTACTATGTGTCCAAAGAAAATTGCGTTATTACGATCGTTATGTAACCTGTGCCGAGATCTTGATTATACAGTGTCAGTACAGCGTCAGGCAGTTACTTTGCCCCGAAATCATCAACAAAACGTGCACAGTGTAAAATGTTGTTGAGAGCACGTTCCGCAACAATCAACGCACAATTATAACTTATTTAAGGTTAGGTCATATAGACCTATGAATTATGATGCTGCACTGCTGCCTCGACTGGAGAGTACGAATAAGGCTGCTCTTGCAAAGTTGCATCTCTTCACTTTCAACAAGTTACAGCCGTTACAGGCTTTAACAGTAGCGCTACAGCTTTAAAGTTAATAATTTATGTGATACCGTCGATATCATATTTTGAATAAATAAAAAAAATTAAAATTTACGATACAAAGAACTGATAGTAATGATAATAAAACTGTAAATCAATAATTTAAAAGTGAACTTTAATCGAACGCTATTTGTAACGGGAAAAGAATCAATTTAGAAGCATCCTAATTCAGAAACAGGCAACTTCACGTTGCAGTACTTTGAGGCGGGAATCTCGTGTAGAACCTACCTGTATAATGATATCATAATGCTGTCCTTCTGAATAATAATGTATTTACATACTTAGAAATCATTAAAACCAATGGACAATTGTACAAAATTTCTGTTTCATTATTTTAATTTTAATTTTTGAAATACTTATAAAATAAAGTTTAGGAAAGTGTAAAAATTTAATAGCAAACTATTTTTTCTATTGTCTCATTTATTAACATTGTACTTTTATGCATACCTAATGTAAAAAAATAAATATAAAATCCTTTCGTATATTAAAATTGAAAATATATGATTTATTTAATCAGTTGTTCTTAATTGCATTAAAATATATGAATTGATATTGTAAAAAGTTAATGACTTATAATTATGATTCCATAAAATTTTTCATAAATATATACGTACAATTCAAAGTTCAAGCTGTTAAACGGATTTAAGAATAGATACTTATTCATCTTATATTGTAATTATGTTTAGTAATGAAAATTTATTATGATAGAATTTAGACATACAGTAGTCTTAATAAGGTATACACTAACTATGTTCTTATTGTAATTTATAATTAACTAGCAATAAATTGAAGGGATTTAATTATAATTGTTCTATTCATTGTAATAATATATAAAAACTCCTTTATTATATATTTATAAAAATTAAAAATAGCAAGTATTATTTTCATTAAATTTCATAAGATGGAATTAAAATTGATCCGATTAAATTATCTTGCATATGAATGAATGATTATTTATATATTAATATTTCTTTCCTTTTATCTGGTATTTCAAAAGCGTTTTAAGTAGTACAAAGAAAAAGGTAACACATAAACTAATAAAATTTAGTTTAAACTAATAAAATTAAATGCAAGCAGGAAATAAATTTACACGGAACGAAAACTTTGCTTGTGTCAACCAGTCATAAGTTGACTCCTATTTAATTGAGAGAAGCAACGACTTTTGGTTATAGGATCTAAAAATTTAGTTGCTAGAGCCATCCTTTGGTTGCCACATCTTAGCCATTTTGTTTTGATTTGCATCTCACGTCCAAAAAATTGGAAGTCACAACCAAAGTGTCTTTTTTTCCACATACTGGATAGGAAAGTTATTTGGATAAGAAAAAGGGAAGTTCTTAAATATAAATTAGAATTAGTAAGGAAACAATTTAAAACAAGAATAAGTATATTTAATTCTTATATTATCTAAATAAACTCTAAACGTATTTACATATATTTATACGCATTACAGAACAATGTTAAAAGTCACTTAAAGCTATTCTAAATAGCTACGCTCACGTCAAATAAATATTTAAATCGTTTAAAATCTTTAAAAGTTTACCTTTTCTTTAAAAAACATTCATAAATACATGCTCTCGCTTCTTAACAACTACAAAACGACTCGTATATACATGTAACACGTTTAAAAGTACTAATATTTATCACGTAGTGCTTTCCTCTTTCTTTATAAAAGTGATCGGTAAACTTGGGATCGTTTCAACCAAGTTCTTCATGTCTGCGACGTTCAAATAATTAAATATCCTCTCCAGTGGTACGCTGGGAATTTCATATTTCAAGATGGCATTTAGTCTCTCGGTGGCTGGTTCCATAACGTCTTTGTAAATTGTGCCGATATCCCAGTTCCTATGCAAGCAATCTGCGTATATGGGGAACATCGTGTGTCTGTCGTGGTTGAAGATGTGAATGACCTCTTTGCGCGTGACGAAGTGCGCGAGGCTGCGTTTGGTGCCCCTCAGGAAATCACAATACGTTACATCGTCGTACATTTTTGTCACCGACATCCTTTGCAGCTCCTCGGCGCATTGCGCTTTGAACTCGGGCTCTACCGCCTCCTCGGCGATCTTCAATTTTTTCGGATTTTTAATCAGTCGGGCCATGCTTCCTTTGATAAAATGCCTCGTAATGAATTGCAGAATCAATCCGCAGCTGGCCAAATCCATGGGCGTCTTGCCATCCCTATCCACTTTCATAGGGTCAGCCCCAAAAGTCAACAGGTGCTGGATGCATTCACCGTATCCGTTTTCCACGGCTACGTGCAGTGGCGTCCTGTGCTGCAAACTCTCCTCGGAATCGACCTCAGCACCGTGATGCAACAATTGCCTAGTGAATATTCCGCAGTTCTGCTTCACAGCCAGATGTAGGGGTGTCTCTCCAGTTCTATATGTTTTGATATGAACGCTAGCACCGTTGTTCAGAAGATTGCCGAAGAAAGTGAATGACGGATGAACGTAAAGTAGCTTCGAGTGTTCAGCCACTATCGCCCAGTGGAGAGGCGTGTAACCTTTGATATCAGCTGCGTCGAGATCCGCTTTGTATTTCATCATCAATTCGAACAAGTGCAGATTACCAGACCTAATGGCCACATGCAAAGGGGTGAATAGCAGTTCGTCCTGAGCATTGATGTCGGCGCCGCAGTGCAAGAGAAAGAGGACAGTGGAGGCGCAGCCTTGTCCAACTGCCTCGTGCAGTGGAGTCTGTAGCCTGTTGTCCTTACAGTTGACATCCGCGTTATAATGAATCAAAGCGTCGTATATCTGTTTTCTGCGGTACTCAATGGCAAAGTGCAGAGGCGTCTTTCCCTGTACATCCTTACTGTTCACGTTTGCCCCGTTCTCCAATAACAAGCGCATAGCCTCCCAGTTCTTTTCGGCAATCGAGTGATGGAGGGCAGTCTTGCCAAAGCGATTGACCGCGTTCACGTTGGCGCCTTTGCTCAGCAATATCTGTATGAATTCCAGGTCCGCTTGTCCGACAGCGACGTGTAGTATACTGCAATCTGCCGATCCGCATTCATCGAGATCGGCCCCGTTATCGAGTATCAAATGGAACAAGTCCTTGTGGCCTTTGTTTACGCAAAGGCACAGAGGGCTTTGTTTCTGGTAGTCCTTCTCATTGACTCTGGCGCCATAAGACAGCAATAGAGCAGCGATGTCGGATAGGCCCATACGAGAGGCGTAGTGGAGGGCGGTGCTGCCATAGGAGTCGCGTATGTTTACGTCCGCATTGCAGCGTAACAATGTTTCTACCACCTGAAATCAATTGAAAGACGAAAATAAATAAAAAGTTCTTGCAATCAAATTAGAGCTTGTAATTTATGAAATCCCATTGTGTATAAGTACCCACATCATGATAATTATAAAAGTGCGAATAAAAACTTTAAAATGGTAGAAAACGTATTTAAATGGGTTATAAAGACAGGTCAAAGGCACTTACCGCTAAATCATTTCTCTCGACAGCGCTGTGCAGATAAGAGTACTGCTTGTTGAGATCGCGATCACATATGAGCTCGTTTAATATGGCTCCGCGCTTGACGAGAAGCTCCACGGTCGCGGTGCATCTCGACAGGATGGCGAAGAGCAGCGGGCTGTATCCATTGTCGGTTTTGGCGTTGATATTGGCACCTCGATCAAGTAAAAAGTCCACAAGCATCGGCTCCCTCAGAAATGCGGCGAAGTGGAGGGCTGTTCTGCCACGCACATCGGCAACTTCTGTTTTAGCTCCGTTTTTTATCAGAAGATCGATCATCTCGTAGTGCTTTCTGGTAACTGCATAGTGCAGTGGTGTCTGGTTTAAGCTGTCCTGGGCATTAATATCTAGAGTTCTTTGAAGTACTCTGTTGATTATGTCTGCGTATCTCGGATCATTCTGGCTGGAGTCTGCTGTCGAAGAAGAACAAATTTGTGGATTAATAAATAATTCAATGAATTTTTATGCTTTTATATAAGAGCATAAACAGTACAGAGTTGTAAAAAATGTGAGATTCGATGCAATGTTGTTAAACAAATAAGTGAAATGAAAATTATTTAATTTAAAATTTAAAGCACATGTTATTTAAACTTTCCGAGTTTAAGATTATTATATACACTATTACGAAACATACCAAAAAAATATCATGCAGAAATTTAACATTATTTTATTTTAACGTAGCACATTTTTAATTTTGGAAATTTCATTAAGAAAAATGTAAATGAACTATTGAAATATGCGCGGATTTGGAAGTTTGAACCATCTGCTCATTGTTTACACGTACACGTGCTGATTATTGTTTATGCCGGCTTCTATAGAAGCAAAAGTCAAAGTATCACGTAGTGTACTGCTAATTTATAGATATTAGTACATACCAATTTCACTATCATAAGGACATTGAATAGATCTCCGTCGTCGCGAACTGCTTTTGAGTTGTGACAATGGCGAGTCTACGACTTCAGAATCATATTCTTGTCTACTCAATCGGATGCACCCGATCAAAGGATTGACGAGTTGGTTACTGGCCAATTTAAGCGGCGACATCCATATCATCGCGTTTTCAAACATCGTATCTTCGGCTGTATCATCAGCTGCGGCACTACTTCCCGAAGGATCTTGAACATTTAGCTGTGTATTAACCATTGTTTTTGTTTACTGCACTAATTTCGCAACTTTTCACTTTTTAAAACTTTCCGTATTACTCTTTAACTTTTCACTTTTACACCGATAGAATTCGCCAATATTGCTTTGAGAATTTCGACAATATTTACCTTTGCAAGTGTAACGAAAAAGAAATAATTCATTAAAATATCTTAGTTGTTGACTAGATGTTGACACTCTGACCACTTTAACAAAACTAAGAGATTTTCAGCTCCCTCATGTCGACACGAGTGTACCACTGTAGTGTTGAGGGATATAATGATTCATAGTTAAGTAAAGATGGGACTTATATAGCCCGAAGACCGAGACACTCTTACTGCAGTTACTACTGTCAGGCTCCGACGGCGCCATAGCGATTCTAGACTGTGTGGGAGGGGGGGATGTACCTACCTGGGATCGGGGTACATTTACCTAATGACCATTTCAGAACAAGTGTCTGGGTTAGATTGGATAGAAATTAATTAACGATACTCGTTTTAAACACCGACACTCGGGTAAACCCAATTTTCTAGACATTGGATAAAACACTTTTCCATTTGTTATTAATTTAATGTACATATATATATATTGATGTGCCTGCAAGTTAACAGCATTCGTCACGGCACCAAGATAAATTAGATCGTATCAAATTTAATTAATAATAAAATTTGAAAAATATTTATTAATATTACATTGTTCTTGTTAATTTTAAATATTTTAATTTACCACAATAATGATGTAAATTTAAATGACGGCTTTCTTAAATAAATACATATTGTAAACTGACAAGGGTGATTATAAACAACGGCAATCTGATTGCCCATTAATATTTATTAGACTGTAAGACCGATAGAAAGATCTTTGTCAGTTTATAGTAGATTCCAGTCGACATAAGTAATATTTCTTAATGTTTAAAATACATATTGTTAAATTGAAATATGAACACTGGTGTATCGAACAAAAATATTTAATAATAGAGTATTTTTAAGTCAAACCAAAATAGTGTTTTCTTAACTATTTTGAATTTTCCCTATTATCTCTAGTTTGAGGATCCGTATAAAAACTGCACACTACATAATTGAAAGCTAGTTTAAATTTGAATAATATTATTCGCGTTACAGAACGTTTACAAGTATATTGTTTCTTTAATGACAAGAAAAACGTTGAGATTTGATTAGCACGTTAACCAGTCAAACTTATCAATTTTCTGCCAAAGTAAATTTTTAATAAAATTGGTCTGCAATTTCAAAACAGTATATTACGTATACCAGTCGGATAATATAATAACCATTGCGCACCGTTACGCGTGCATCGGATCCTCTGCTCATAATGAATCCATTAGTTCAGCCCAAATCTCCAAAGAATCTTATCAAAGAGAAAACAATGTAACGACGCGCCGTCGGACGCATAACAATTAACGCGACGCACATCCGTCGAACGGTTTTTCCGAGTTCCCGCAGATAAAAATTCCCCTCTTATCCTTACATTATAGTAATGCGCTTCATCCTCTATCAGGTAATGTGCTTGAATCACCCGAGAGCCCAACGGATTCCCATTTTTTTTCAGCAGATCTTCATATCCTTGAGCAAACATCTGTTTATCGTCGGCATATATTCGCATATACGTGATATCTGTAAAGGATCGGTAACCGAAGAGCATAAAATGCATAACATAATAGGGCATGTGAGCAGACAGACTGCACACCCTCCGCCGCCGCCGACGCCGCCAGACTGACGGCCGCCCGTCTAATTACATTTTAATCAGTCTAAGCCCCATACTCCTGTCTCCCTCTCCAGTGTCACCTCTTTTGAGCGCCGCCCGACTGTACACCTATTTACCGTCATTCAGGACACACTTAATGCGTCTCTATAGCGCCTGTCTGGCAGATTATGATTTTAATTTTCGTAATGTTGCGGCTACGCCGTATAAGACTGCACCGACGTCCCATTTTTTGACAGATACCTGTAAGCAATACACATACGGCAAATGTATACATAAGGTATTTGCGACGGCCGGAAGTCGACAGCAAGATCGACGGCTATCCGGATTTTTCCAGACACTTCAAAACAATTAATGTCCGACGTTGCATTCTATATATATACCTAGTGTTATAAATTTCTCAAATAATATTTAGTGTGAAAACTTATCGCTATGTCCCTATATCGTAATACCAATTACTCTATGCTTTATGGTTTGTTTTATGGACGAGGGGCGTAAATTAAAAATCAAATTCTGCCGTTAAAAAGTTAACGTGTTTATTGAGCATCTAATAAAAATATTTGAAATTTGATTAACATAATTAAAGTGAAAAGGTATTTTATCATTATCCAATATTACGATATTTTTAAAAGGAGTATTATGAAAGATGATAAAGTCGATATTCTCTGACATATATATTACCTCTTGTTGGCGCTACTATTGTCAAAACAGTGAATATTGTTCCACATTGATACCTGTCTTGAGTTGGCTCATATAGACTTTTCGATAAACAGGCTTACTCAATTCATTTCATTTAATTTCTTGAAGTGTCAATGTGTTATGTTCATATATATGTACTTTACCTGTGAATTAAATTTGTTTTTTATTTATATATTTATTAAATAATCATATTATATAAAACTATTACTAATAATGTATAAAAATTACAACATTTCTGAGTAAAAGATATTAATTTTAAATAAATTGCAATTTGTAGATTACGTTAAAATATATATTTTATTAACACTGAATAGTTAATATTCTTTATGAAAAACACATATATGTCACAGAAATAATAGTTCAATATAAATTATATAAAAGAATTACTGAGAAAAAAAAACTATTACTTTTAATTAATGGGTTTTCAGTGTGTCAAAATTCTTAATGAAATACGTGTACAAATTTCATTGCAAAATACTTTTGAAACATCAACAACGTGGAAAAAAGCAACAATAAATCTTGCATAAAAAGGTTTTGGCTTATAACCATGATTTAAAAGAAACAATGTTTGGTTGCCTATAACACAACGACATTTAAATATGAGAATAATTAAGATGTAATGATGGGTTTTAAGACTTGAACGTACATTACGAGTCTTATACATTATGAGCAAATTACAATGTACCTATGTACAAATTAAATGCCGCTTATTAGAGCGTCTCGAAATGATTTTATCATGCAACTAAGTTTTGCTTTTTAATATAATAAAGAAATTCTTTTACACAATCTATTAAAATTTTTATATGAATTATTCATCGTCTAAAATTCAATCATTTTTACACAGGTTATATAACATTAGTTCGAATACTTACTATACTGCTAAAGTAACTAATATTCTCTGCTTGGTAAAAAACCGCTGCCAATTCATTCGCACTTAGTTTCCTTCAACTTAATTATTTGTTCCAATACCCAAGGTAAATGATCCAGTGACTGGACACGACTAGTGAATGGACATCACTAGTGTCTGGTCGGGTTCGACCAATCACAGCCGAGGAAATCGTCCAGACACTAGGGGTGTCTAATCACTAGTACATGTTCTTAAGTGTCCATTCACTGGATCTTTCACCTTATATATTATACATACACTTTATTCATAAACTATAATTAATTATTTGAAAATTTAAATTATTATTAAAATTACAAATATATTCTATAAATTTTTTATCATCCTACTTTATTGAAAACTCAGATGTAAAATGTTTCAAATTAAAGTATAAATATAATAAAAATCGATTTTTTCAATCTATAACTGCCCCCCACCAAAGTCCCTGAGGAGGAGCTAAATGGTCTCGAAACGTTGAACCGAGGGTTTAGTTGGTGGGGGGCAGTCAAATTGTCCTTTACTAATAAAGTTTTTTTCACTTAGTAATTTTTAAATATTTCAGATTCTACGGGGGTGATTGTAAACAAGGTCAATCTGACTGCCATTATTATTATTATATGAATTTATAAGTCTATAAGACCGATAAAAATATACTTATCATTTTTAAATATTCAATAATGTTATTTCACGCCTGACGTCACAAACACACGTGACTGTTACAACTTTATTTTATTAGAAAAATAAAATGTATCAAGAAGATTTTCAAGTACTTTGTCAGTTAAAAAAATAATTTAATATTTATAATTACAGAATAATGCGCTACTCGTGTTTTGAAAATTTATAAAAATCGAGTATTCGAGAACGTAATCGTAGCCTCTAATAAGAGCACCATATAATAAATATTGGTTAAAAAGTACGTATTTTTTTTTGAAATATGAATTTAAATAACCTAATAAACATTGTTTCCGTGTTTCCTTATATTATTAAGAGAAAATTATTTTTATTTATATATATATTACAATACATTTTAATTATAATTTATTATTTTAATTATAGCAGTGTAAATCAAAAAAAATTATTACAATAATTTTTCAAAGAATATTATTAAAATAACACAAATATTACATAGAACTAAAATTATCAACCCACCAAATTTAAAGTAAACCGATTTAAAACGATTGAAAGAATTGTTTTATCACTGTTTAAATTTTTTTAATAAAAACATTAAAACTGAGATATCTTATAACCTGATCATTGAATTTTAATCTAGAAAAAACTCATCAAATAACCAAGACAAAGTTCTATACAAAATTTCAGAATGATAAAAATAGCATACATAGACTCCTGGGTGTTCAAAACATATACTTCTGTAATGTTATCTCAAAAAATTGTGTTTTCACTATCTCAAAGCTTCCTTTTGGAGGAAGCAAAAAGATTAATACTTATTTAGTAATTATTAAACATAAATTATCCTTAATTTCTTTTGCGAGAAAATTATTTTAATTAGAAATATATACTTAAACTTTTCTACACTTTAAAATATCGCGCGCTAAAAGCTCGATAAATCTCGCATCTAGGCAGTCTTACAAAGCAGAAAGTACTCGTACTCCGTATTGTATCCACATACTTATGCTGACATATGATAAAGCATCGACAAGACGCTTTAAGGTCAGAGAATTTATAAATCATTGGCAAGTAAGTAAATTTTCAAGGACTTGGTTCGATTTAAAAGAACATTTGTCCGCAGAAATCAGTAGTTCGTATGCAAGACGCAAGCTACGCGAGCTTGTGGACCTCTCCTAAACAAAATAATAAGATTCAACTTCAGATTAGTCGATGGTGCAGCTTGACACGCGTAGTAAAAGCGCGCTAATATTTAAAAATAAGAACTTGACGCCTACGAAGTTACGGTCCGGCCTACATTGTCCAAACCCTCACATTTGAAAAGTCTCTGGTATCTCAATTTTCTCGTCTTTCCTTTCATCGTACTCTTCCCCAATCACAATGCGATAATTCTACCAGCCCTGAAAAGCACAAAGCCGCATTGGAAACACGGGGCCAAGAGCATGCGCAACTAGAAAGAGAGAGTGAGAGAGCGGGAGAGAAAATCCGATTCTCGCAAAGCCCTCGATTGATCCTTGCGGTGATGACGCAGTCACCTGTTGGCAGGCCGCACCAGCAGCAGCAGCAGCAGCCCCCGTCCGACGTCGACATCGTCTGCGCGACGGCGCGGCGCAGTAAATGGGGTCACCAGTGGAAATAGGGTCACGTTGCTGTGTGGCGCAGGACGGACTGATGCGAGAGAGAGAGAGAGCTTTCGCATATATATACCCTTACTCGCGTTGTAATATACACATATAGATGCGGGGGCCGGGACTAGGACGACTCGTACGTATATATACGCTGGTATACACGTCGACGGAGCGGTATAGTGGCGACGGACGCGACGGAATATCGAAGCAGCCAGTCAGAGTTAGAGAGAGAGGGAGGGAGAGGGAGACTTGCGCCTCGCTTGCATTTTCAGCGGGTGTGTGCGCGGAGCTCCTGATGCGCTCTCTCTCTCTCTCTCTCTCAAGTTCTACGTGCAGTGTATACAGGTATACAGACCGGGCGCTCGCGGCATGCATGCAATGCCCCGCGATCCCATTTTCCTCGATTGCAACGAAAGGAGAGGGTCTCCGTGTTTGTAGTAAGCCCCTTCTCGCGGCAGCTCGCTCTCACGCCCCGTTTTTATCATCGCATACGCGGGAATGCTCGCGAAGAGTCCGCTCCCATGTACAAGCGAGGGGAATCTCTTCTCTCTTTGACTTTTTGCGGGGCTCGGGGATGTTCGCGTGGGTGTCGCTCTTTCAGCTTTTCTTAGGAATGGATTGTTCGGGGAAAGCTCCAGAGCGAGCTCTAGCGAGTAGAGCGAGGCGAGGCGCGCTGCACGGACCGAGCGGATCGATGGCTTATTTAGGTGGACTATCTATGCGGTTGCATGTTGTGCGCCCAGTCGCGAGCGCGCGATACTTGTATATATACACTTTTCTACGGATAGGATGAATCCAAGGCGGTGTGCACGGCTCGCGCTGCAGCGACTGCTTTTTTCTTCTTTGTTTTTTCGTCGATCGCAAAAGACGATTGGACATAATCATCCGCAAATTTATGCATGCGATTCTTAATAGCTTTTTTTTTTTGAGGAAATGTCTTGATTTAACATTCTACTATCTCGCAACGTCTTTTTAATTTATACTATGTCATTCGAGCGCATAAATTATTTGTTTACGGTGTCGTTAAACTGATTTTATTCCAAGACAATGAAACACATAATGTTAATGTTATCTACATTAAACTGTTGGCATCAAGGTTGTAGATCGGAAACGATTTTTCTTTTCATAGTCTCTGTAGAATGCCACTGGAACTATAAAAATCTCGTATAGATGTGAAAGTCAATACCTTATAATAATCGATACGCATATTTTTAGTTGCAGGCTACTCGACTATAGTGACACACTGAACAAATATCAAATGCCACATAATACATATATTCCATGTATAAAATAATTGAACAGGACAGTTGTTATTGTAATAAAATCTTGATACATCCTTTAAAGTTAATTCAAGCTCACGAGCGCGTTACACAATTTATACATCGACAAGACGGGAACAAAAAGAATCTATTTCTGGTGCAGATATGACGGAATAGACAAGCGGAGCGTTACGAGCTCTCCAAGTTTAATAATCGCCTATACACATACGTATATATATACACAGAGCCGGTAGTAGAGTCGGTGACGTTGCGATGTTTAATCACATAATATGAAGACTCCATAATGGGAAATTGATGCGCAATAACACTCTTGAGTTTCACCAATGTATATAAAGTATTATTCGTTACAACTCGCGAGGCGCATAAAACAAGCGGACCTCGGAGTCACGAGTGCAACAACAGAATCATTTGTTTCGTTTTCAAATTAAATTATCGCACGCGGCTCCGCGATTCTAATATGTATTTATCTTGTGTCGGAGGAAGTTTGTATCGAATTAAAATATACATTATACCGCGGCTGGCTGTTATTCTTTGAGAAGCTACACTGGAAAATGCGCGCAAAAGTAACTAGGCGATAATGATAAGTTCATCGTACATGTTATTGTGCTACGTTATTCGCACATTATAATTAGATCGGAGAAATGCTTGCGAAACGAAAAGTTTTCTTCGAGCAACAAACTTTTACAGGGTATGTAGCGCAGCTCTAATCCATTATCGAAACAGCCTGTATATATATTGTATATATACTCGTTAACTAAATAAAGCCAACGCAAATACGTACAAAAGCTCCAAGATTAATCGTTGGCATTTCTCCTAATATATAAGCGCTAACCGCCAGCGATCATTACTTATCCGTCCTACATATAACCGACTCTCCTTTTTTTGTTCTCCATGCATCACCTTCCGTCTGCGCGCAGTCCAAATCTCACGAGACGAGTAAGCATAAGTTCGACATGTATATACGAGTGATCTCTTTATATCGATCGCTTTAAATCGTCGTGCATGGCAGCGATAATGGGTCGCGCGCAAGATGAAAGAGAGCAGCAGCAGCGGCAGTGAAAGTGAGCCGAGGCGAATAAGAAGATCGAGCGTTATATACGTGGGAAGAGGTGCGCGAGCTAATTAGCGAATAATCAATATCAGCCAATTGAGCAGCAGCGCACGCATGCATGGAGCCGAGCTTTTCACACGATGCAGCAACAGTCGCCGGACACGCGTATAATTTTATCGGCGAATAATATAGCCTGTATATGAGTCTTTGATGTCTCGTGCGCGTGTGCAGCAGCAGCAGCAGCAACTTTTATATCGCTGCAACCGCGTGCGCGCTTATACCCGTATACGCACAAGTGTGCAGTGTCGTATACATACGAAGGCGGCGAGCTGAGGCGTCAAGTGTGCGACTGCGTTGGATGAAGAGGAAAAGAATGAAAAGAGAAAAAACTGGGGGATAAGCCAACCGATTGACTGCACCGGCTGCTCTCGTGAGCTTTATAACATTAATGTGTGTGACTCGATACAGCGCAAGCTTAATCCTATACCTATATACGCGTCTACAGCCATGACGCACGCGCGATTGGTACACGCTGTATACAAGAACACTTTATACAAAACTGTACAGGATTAGTGATTGTTGCTCGATTAACTTTATTTGGTGTGTGCGTAGAAAAGGTTGAGCGCGCGAGGCGAAGCCGCATCGAGGTCGCCGCGGAGAGTTGACTTTAAAAGCTGGCGGTTTTTTTTTAATAGGATTATTGCAGAGAGGTGCCGAGGCGAGGAAAGAAATCGTTGGTTCTAGGTGATTTGTTATTTATCGCCCTGTAAGTATATATACAGAGATCAGCCGCTCATCTATATAGCGAGGGAGCGTGTAAGGGCATATATATATACCTACTGTACATCGCGGGACTGTCGGAACAAAGTGAATTGGCATTCAAAATTAATGCTCCACACATGCATACATATATGTACACGTACACACGTGCATTCGAAGGATACATACGTATACAGTTGGGTCTGGATATATACGTGTATGGAAGAGATACGAATACCATTCGTGTTGATTCAGTGGCTCGGGGCTTTGATCCTGGGAATTACTTTGGCTTCGTGCGACTGAAACTTAATTGGTGAATCCTTAGATTCGAGTTTGGTGCGAGTTTGCGAGTCGTATGCCTTTTCTAAATGTTCAGCTCCGCTTGGTTTTAAAGACATTTGATTCTGTGCTGCGACTTTGGAATATCCTATATCCTCTTTGGAATCTAAATTTTTATCAAAATAACGACTTTTCATTATGCAATAATGAACGTTGGTTAAAAAGCACGTGTACACATTAATGTTTTGAATTAAAAAGAAAAGAGAAGAGAAAATGAAACGGGTAAAGTACTTGTTTAATTTTGTTTTATTTTTAGAACGCAATATGAAGTCCGACGAAGGCTTTAATACATACCGGCAACTTGACCCCTTTAATCCTTGTTCTATCTAAACTAGAATAATGAAATAAAAATTTTCGTGTAAGTATACTTAAATGAAGTTAAACGTGTACTAAATATGTACACGAGCTATACGTGAACGAAATATTAGACAAGCCTTCTCCTAAATCTGATTGATTAATATAATATATTTACATCATAATTTCGATTCCCTTCAAAAACTTTATAATTTTGTGCTTAATGACAATTTATATACATATATATCTTACATATGTTTATTTTATAAAGTTCGTATTCTGAAACTTAAATAACAAAAATTAGGTCAACACATTGTCTCTAAGAGACACCTTATAATTATACATGGCTATTTTTATTTTAAATTGTTTCAATGATCATAGGTAGGAAAAAGGAGCGATCTATTTGTTCTTGATTCATAAAACGTCAAATGTGAAAAATCAGAATTCTAAAATTAAATTGTATAAATAAGTAAACTCTAAATTTAATCGATTAAAAATGCATATATACATTTTAAGGATTTTTTCTTATAGTAAATAATGTTAAGAAGGATAAACATCGATTTAATAACGGCAAGTTTTTGCACAGGTGGTATAATAATATACATTGAAGCAGCCAACTAGAGAGAAGTAAAATCTAAGCACGTCCGACCCAACAAGACTTTAGCGATAGTATATAAAGCGCTGCAGTTTCTTAGTCTTTTTCATACGTTCTCTGCCTTAAGTCCACACTTTTAAGGCTTCCATTGAATGCGGCAGATTTCAATGGCAATGTAACGAGACACGACGGCTCGTATATTCAATGCAAATAGCTTCTAACACTTGTATAAATGACTTGTGCGTTTATTATCTTCGCTTATAATAATAATAATTTTTGGAAATACTATTGCAAAGTGGTAAAAATATACAAAATATGTAATGGGGGAATACATTAAAACGTATATCAAGCGAACGCCAATATATAGCAATGTTCCGTGACCCATAACAGTGAATCGAAAATGTGTTTTTGATGGAATATTATTCTATGTGGAACGCGGCGATCGATTTAACACATTCTTGCGGTGCGAGCAAATCTGCTCGCGTCACACGTTTACAATTGTATATACACATATTCGTGCTGCTATAGCCATTTTTTTTTCTTGTACGCTCAACTTGCGGCTTCAAAATTACGAAAGAATTTAAGGAATTTCAACAATGCTTTTGTTATCTTGCTCAATGCTCGACATTTTAACTATTTAAATATTGGTATGTGGACGATAACTATATAATACATAGACTAAACAAACGAAAATAGATTCTTTTATACACTTAATATAAATATACACACAAAGTATAAGCACAATTGAATACTCAAGTAAACAAACGAAAATAGTTAAATATAACACAAACGATTCGTTAGTTCGATCAAATATCCTATATATATATATAATCCCAGAAATTCTTCTTAATATGTAAAAATCGTCTCGTTATATTACAGTTCCCCAACAACTCGTTTACAACGGTGGTATCATACATGAATAACTTCAATCGCGCGCCAGCATAAGCAGCACACGCACATACAGGCACACGATCGGACGACGACTGCCACCGTGGCAAATGACATAGGTGGAAAATTCTCAATAATTCCGTGACCCAATAATACATATATATCCATATTATCCCGTTCGCGGATAATATACATTTCGCTCTCGTTCGCTCGTCGTAATATACATAAGGAAACAGTATTATAAGGCGTATAGAGGTAAAAATCGCAACGGTAAGTAATTTTAACCCATGGCGGGGCATATCCTGCAATTGAACGGTTCGAGGAGCGACCGACCGACCGCGAGCGCAAAGTCTCAACGCTATACGCACACAGTGGCTGTATATATACGTTCCCTTATAGAACACGGGCAGCAGTGAATTACTGTCACTTCTGCGTATCGTAAAGCATAAAAGAGCGAGTTATTCCTGCTCGCTGCTGCTGCTACTGCCACAAGCTGGTGGGAAATGAGTTTTGATGCGGCAACGCTGGTGTTATCATGCATAGGCTGACTCGTATTACACATATATATATGTATAAAGTCTTCGGCGATCATTATCTGCGCACATTCTAACGAAATTCACTTGCTATTATAAATAGATGACATTGCTGGAACAATGATGGAGGATGAAAGTTTCTTGACTGTTTATTTTTTTTATAGGATCGGCTTCAGGTATATACACATGAGTTCATGCAAGCGAGTTATTGCGTGCATGTGTATAGCTGGTGTATATAGAAGTTGCGTCGAGCTGCGCGCGCGCGGCATTCTGACATTGAAATATGAAGTGTATATAGGTAAATGCTTCTAGCCGTGCTCTTATACTCTGGGCAATGCACACATAATTTGACAATATTGTCGATTTCACAAGATATTACTCCCCCTCCCCTCGCTTTTCTTTTTTAATAACACACATACTGTGTACTAAATATAAAGCAAACAATAATATAATTTAGCTCTGCAATTATTCGCGTTTCTAATTATTCACAGCTGCGTTTATACGACTCTTTGGTCCGCGCGGCACGAAAAAAGAAACGTTGCGGTCGCATAGCTGATTTTGTAATTGTAATCCGTCGGAGATACGCAATACTGAGACGTCTATGGGTATGTATCATTATATATACAACAATAAGCGCACCAAACCGCAAAAGCCACGCCCAAAGATCTCACTCGATGAGGTAATGAGCATTCCATAATCCTGCGCAACCCATTACCTTGAATTTGGTGCGCTTTGAAATACCGATAAGCGGTATCGTGGTCTATATTATACTATATGTCATATTGTTCACCAGAAATATGGGTTAAAAATATATAAAAAAATAACTTTATATCGTATATACAATTATTTGCAAATTAAATTACGTTCAACACATAAAGAATATGCCATTATATACGGGCTTTCGTTCATCATAACACATAAGTATAATCCACAAAACGCATAAAGCAATAAACCATGGTGTACATACACGCAATTGGTGACATTCTCAATCCAGCCCCATTCGATACATCGAATGCATATATCCCGATTTATCAAAGAATACAAATAAGGAAATCAGTATACGAGATGGTGCCACACAGTTCAGGTACCTATATAATATAATAATTGCACCGCATACAAGGGACAGGTATACATACCGCCCTTGCACGTCTGCGGCAGAGTATACATCTAGTTGCAGACGGCGCCACCTTTTGTACCATAGGCTAAATTGACTGTCGACGCCCTTCCCAGACTAGATGAACGAACAAAAGGTATTAATCCAGTCTCCGTATAATTCCACTTACACCTGCATAAGCTGTGTCTCTATATATAGCTTTACACGAGAGTTCGAATGTTTGATCGATCCCATTCACACTGTATGTGTCTACGTGTGCACGGCTGTTTACTCTTATTTGTCACGCGTAGATTTGTTGCCTTGGATGATGAATGAATTAATCATGGGCGCATGCGGCGCTCTCTCTGGATACTTTTAGACGATAGAAAGAGAGAGAGAGAGAGAGAGAGAGAGAGAGAGAGTAGAGGATTAAGTTCGTTGACCTTTGGACAGAAACTCGGGTATGGAGAGTCTACATATACTAGAGTCTAGTTTATTACCGCTGCAAGTGCCATTATGCGCTTCTGATGGATTGGATTTTTCGCTTCTGGAAATGCTTAAGCAGCAGTTATAGTTTTATTGCTATATATATTTACAAAATTCCTTTACTTTCGTTTTCTCGCGAGTATGTATATACAGCCATGTTCGATGTGCTTATTCTATTATTAAATTGTCAGTTCCGATTTATATAATATCTCTGTTAATAAGGCACGTGATCGCCGAGCCGGAGGAAAATATTATCATCTCTCGAGCTACCTTATATATATATGGATTCAATCCTTAAACCCGTCTGGAAAACACAAATTTTCGTTATTTAAACTGTCGCGCTCTACGTGCGTAAGCGTCGTTAAAGCTAAATTAATTAGACTTAACGAGCGTACACGTTCTCCAAGTAAAGCTTCGTAGCTCACTCTCTCTCGCTCTATCTCTCTATCTCTCTTCGTCGCCGCGCGCGGATTCTTTTTTCGCTTCTAAAACTGGAGCAAGCAAAGAGCCCCGCCAACCTTGGGAATGGAAGCGCGATGATGGGGATTTCGAAAATAGGAAAGAAGAAAGAAAAAAAAAAAAGATAGTCGGGCATCCAATCGAGGGAAGCAACTACGACGTCAACGACGCCCATCCCATGCGATATATATATACCCTATTACACCAACTGATGATGCTATATACGCCTTTTTGAGGATCGGCTGTCTATATAACGTCGGTGCACAGCCAAGAATGCATGTGCGCGGCTCGTTCGCTCGCTGTGCGTTAGCGCTCGCCTGTATATACATATACTTATATACGTTGTGCCGTTGCTGCTGCTGCTGTGGGGCAAGGACGGCCTGCACCTTTAAACGGACTTGTGTCATAGCATTAGCCGCGTTTGTAACTCCCTCTCTCCCACCTACCCCCCTCTCTCTTTCTCTCTCTTTCGCTCGCATACTATTCTTTTTTACCTCCCTGTCCATCTAACGCCAACCTCGGCACTCGTCTATATATATACACGTGCATTGGCTGCTTTGACATTAAGCGCGAGAGCGAGAGTTCGCGTTATACGGGGTATACGTGCATGCGATATCTATATATGTATATATAGACGCTCCGTTCCATGTCCGTGATTGATGCAGCGGGAGTATTATAGAGCCGTTGCGCGCGCGACTTTGTGAACTTGATGCTTTGCCTGTGCTGCGCCGATGCAACTGTTTATACATATATGTAAAGAAGCGCGTAAGGGATATATTCAGATCCATGCAAGTCTATTTATGGTTAGCGAGTCACGGTGAGAATCGCACTATAAGCTGCTTGACTCGTTCGTTGGCTCTGCTCTTGTGTATATGCTCATCATTGAATATTTGCATTTTGAAAATGCCTCGCTCGAATAGAATGGCAGCGTCAACTGCTCGGCTAGTGAAATTTTATGCATGTACTATCGTTGGAGATTTACAATGGTCTTTTTTTTTATTCGCCGATTCCAAGTGGAATAGCGCATATGTATACATTTGCACGTGGCCATGTATATATTGTGTGTGTGTGTGTGTGTATACGTCTAGAAGAAACGTTGGCTTCTTTTGGCGCTTCTTGCGCGACAAGGCGACCGATGTGTGTAAAGAAAAAGATGTTGCGCGCGATTAGGCGTCATATTGAGCAATTATAAAACCTTGTAAACAGCTGTTATATATATAGAGTTATGATTAAATTTAAGACACCTATATAGTTAAAATGATTTATTATTCAATGTTATTTTATTAATTTGTAATAACTAATTGAATAGTAGAAAGAAGTTCTAAATGTTGATTTTATTATTCCTGTCTTAAAAATGATCGATTATTATTTGACTCGATTTATAAGTTCTAAAAAATACATTTCTATAAAATTAGTTGTTTATTATTGCATAATCATTTTGAAAATTCTTAAATGTATTATAATAAAAAGCTAAAATAGTTGGAATTAACATATAAATATAAAACAATTAGAACGTCAAATAATTTTTAATGAATTAGAATTTTGCAAAAGGAAGGATTTAATTAGAAATTCTCGAAATTAAAGAATAGGCAAATTGCAGTTAAAATTGTGAACAATGTTATGATTAAAAAAAAAGTTAGGGAACCCATAAAATTAAAAAAAAATGAAATCATAAATACAAGAATACTTATATACAAAGTAAAAATGTAATTTGTTAAATTCAAGCCACAAATTCAAAAGCGAAATTAATTATAAACACGAAAGTTTCGAGTGAATATATTGTATAGTCCGAGATCCGAATGTGGAGCGATTAACGTCAGTTTTACCTAAATTCATCGCACAATGCCACTTTATCGTAAATAAAATCCATCATGCGTGCCATGACAAAGTATGTGTCCCGTATGCAGACAATTTCCTGCCCTAGAAAAGCCTTTTGTCGCGGTTGCCTTTCTTCTTCCACATAGAAAATCGAGTCGTTTCTTTAACGCGCGGAGGGACGATTATAATAAGAATTCAAATATATATAACTATATAAGCGGACTCAACGGTCCGTGCCTCGCTTGAAAATCTATTTAAATGCAAACTACAAAATTTTAATCACCGCGCAAAGCATCAATTTACATTCAAAATCGTCGTGGAGCACATTGTATTTATTTTTACCTCGTAAATTTACATGTCGCGTAAATTCTGCTTAGCTTGAGTTAAATATATATATATATTGCATAGTAATTACTCGCATATCATAGTGAGTACTGAATTTGTAAAGCAAATAGACGTCTATCCAACGTGTATAAATTATTTTAATAAGTATACGAAACATAGTTTTTAAAAGTGCATGAGAAAATCGAAAATTATATTG
Source organism: Megastigmus dorsalis (assembly GCA_900490025.1). Lineage (NCBI taxonomy): Eukaryota > Metazoa > Arthropoda > Insecta > Hymenoptera > Megastigmidae > Megastigmus > Megastigmus dorsalis. The sequence goes on from UELU01139026.1 coordinate 61,976, forward strand.
AAAATTAATTATCTAAACGATCACGGATTATAGCTCGTACAAAACGAGTTCTCGAAGTTATCGACTGTAAACTATTTTTGCTCTAGCAAAGTCTATTATAGAGATTAAAGTCATTTAGGCGAATAACAGTCGACACGCCTTGTAATGTAATTGAAATTGAAAAAGTATAAATATAGATTTTAATTCTATCAATTAACATTTTCATATTCAATAATGATTTGCGTGCAGCAATTAATTAAAATAAGCACTATAATAGCCAGTGATAAATTCACATATCTGACTCTTGAGGTAAATTGCAGGAACTTGAACCTTTTAGGTTTTCATAAGGTTTAGATCAAATATTTAAAAAGAACGGCTATTAAGGCCAAGAGAAACCGATATTATTGATTTCTGGATACACATTACGGCAAATGCAAAAGTAGCTTATGCTATTACAGACTAGCTTTACACGGATTGAACATGCAACGCTTTTCAAGTGATATATACGAAAAGCCAATAAAGTATGATTTTTAATACGAAAGTTCAAGATTCATCTTTTAAAGATTTAAATGCAACATTGCTTTATTTTGCATGATTATCTACAAACATTAAAATATTATACAGGTGTATCAGTTAAGAAAATAGATTTTGAAATACCACGAAAGATTATTGTTTCGTCGGAAATTGATCAATATCTTTTCTATACTTACAATGAAATTAAATTCTGTTAATAATTTTATGCACTTAATTTACACATTCATGATTATACTAAAATATTAGTCTTGTAAGTATATATACAGAACAAGTACATGTTTACAAAATCAATGATAGTTTTTCGATAAATGTTTGTTCTATTTTATTATTGATATTGATAATACCAGTATTCCATGTAAGTGAGTACACTTGAAAATAATGTGTGCTTTGCATAAAGATATTGCAATCATGATTTCCAGTTGGAACTCAGTTGTGCAGCAATACAATTGTTGATATAAAACATTTGAGTTGACTATCAGAAATAAATTTTATTTCAATATTTCTTTTACGTATTATACTCTGTGATTCCCTTAATATGACCTTTTGGTTAGCACACTTTTAACTCTTGGATCTTCGGCAAACTTTATTAAAACTTTGATCTCTTCGCTATGTTGTCCTACAAGCGGAATAAGAAAAAGTTTGCACAGGCCCATGCAATACAAAGCTGGCTAAAAGGCGTATTTACATGTTTCAGTCCTTTAGAGACAGAAATTAGATATTCAAAATCATAATGAAGAAATTTTCTATACTCTTATAAATTCATATTCTTTATAGAAAAAAAATGAGGTTTACTTAATTTTTTTGTCTATAGAATGTGCGTACATAATCGTAGTTAATCGTGTTATTATAACAATTCGCGTTTCAATATTTAGTATCACGCATTTTTACATAATAACCATCAATCATAATAGAAGGCAAGCATATTTGTATTGTAGAAATTATAAATTTTAAAACTATTAAATAATGTTTTGCAATAAGACTCCTATATTTTCTATTAAAAGTTATTTCATAATTTCTGCTCAGAATCTTTATACAAGTTCCATCAGTAGTGTTGGGTCACCTTGCAAGAATTCAATTTATATCTAAATACAAGAATTCAATTTATTGTTAAATTAATTAATCTGATTTAATAAAACTACCCGATCTTGTAAAGCTATGATTGATGGATCGATAAATTCAATATTAAATATTTTACGAAACTATACACTAATGAAGCTCGCTAATTAAAGTTTATCTTCACAATATTAATCATCAAATACTCTGATGCAATTTCATTACACCTTTGCAGCAATATTCGTTTACAAGAATAGTTATAGTAACGCTATATTCGGTTCCATAAATATCTAAACTTTGTTTATCAATTATTCTAGAAAGTCTATTATTGCTAACGAGCTAATCTTTACATTAAAAAAAAATAAAGAATTTATTCATTTTGTTTATAAAGTAGCTTCGTGTACAGAACTAATGTTAAACCTCACAATTATTATACATTTCTTAATTCCAACGAATATTTTCCGTTCCCACTACTACTCTAGTCTCCTCCCCGACATCTCTGCGAAAAGTCAAAAACGCCGCGATCCACTCACACAGAGTAAGAGAAAGAGATAGATAGAGATATTCGTTTATTTGCAATTAAATACAATATTAAATGGTAATAATACATTGTTTTACAGAATATAAAGACAGTTTTCGTTTACACTATTCTATATAAAATATTGCACCTACTATCTATGATATCAAATATGTTTAAATTTAATACAAAAATCAGTCAATGCAAAATCAGTCTTCAGAATATTTAACACGTAATATCACAGAGCGTCTTATTTTAAAATACAAACAAACATGGTAAATCAAGCGGTCAATATCTATCGGTCAAATTGTATTCTAAAACCTAATCATTCACTCATTGCACACATACGCTAATAAATACACTCACACAATTAAAAACGATGTATAAGGGACAAAACAAAATAAATTAATTTAAAGAAAACCCATCTGTTTGTCCCCTATGTGGGTGTAAGATATGCTTGTCTAGAATATGTTTGGCGCACAAAGACCAAAGGCCTTGTATCCGGTTAACGCGCAAACATGGAAGGTTGCGGAGATTTAGTGGGAGAGTTCCAATAGAGCGCACATTGGACCTGGAAAGATCTCATACTAGTTTCCGTGCGCACTCTTGGCACTGAGAGTTCCTGTGCATCACCTCTGCTAGTACACCTGGACTGATGTTTACTGAAAAATGCCGCTAAATATCCCGGTTCATTAAGTCGAAGGATTTTATACATTAAAATAGCGGCAAAATACATCCTCCGACTGTCAACGCGCAACCAGCCCAGCCCCTTTCTATAGGGGGTGATGTGCTCATCCCTCCTAACACCGTAGATAAATCGCACACATATGTTATTCAGTCTCTGTAGTCTAATTCTCTGCTCATCGGATGCATCAAGACACACGACAGCGCAGTAATCAAGGTGGGGTAAACTAGAGCTTCAACCAGCCTTCTGTGTAAGACCTCGGTGGTACATGCCCTTGTAAACCACAGGCTATAAAGGGCTTTATTGACTTTTTTCGTTACACAATCGACCTGCGGTTTCCACGTTAATTTACTATCTAATGTAACACCGAGGCTCACGGCCGCCACACTCCTCGCCTGTGATGAAAAATGGGAAATGGCGAGTACAAAATCTGCAAAATTTATTGGTTTGAATGAAAACCCATCCTCAGACGCGGATAAAATTATGTCCTCTATGTTTTCATTTGGTGCGAGTGACACACCTGCAAAGTGCGAGTTAAGCTCGTCCGGGGTGAAACCATGCAACTCCTCCCTGCTTTTAGGCAAGAGGCCGAGGTTACGCATTTCCCTTCAGATGTCTTTTTTCTGATCAAGAGCATCATTTAAATGACTACTTAGAAAAGAGGTACGCGCTTGATCCATGCTCTCCTCAACCTCATTGCGTAAACGGAAAAACTCATCCAACAACGCAGCACTCCCGGTCCTTTCATAGCGTCTGTGCGTGGCGTTACTTTTGCCAATGAGAAGCTGAAGCTCAGTCCCAATCCATGGTGCTTTACCTTTTCGAGGAGTTACGATTTTTAATGGAGCTAGTTCATTTATAGCTGCCTTGAGATTGGAACCAAGACATTCAAGCGCTCCATTCAGGTCAAAGTCCGACTCTAATGTATTTGGTTCAAATGACAACCAGTCGCGGCGACACAAAAATTCATTTAGCTCCTCATAATTTATCTTACGATAATGTCTATAACTAAAAAACATCCTTTGTTGTGACATCAATAATGTTGTGTTTGCTGCGAAAAGGTGCCAAGTTGTTCCCATAGTCACGCACAGTATCGTTATTGTCGACAAGCATTACGTCAATACATGTGTGAGACTAGTCGGTATGATGCGTAGAGCCGTGCTGGATGATC
>UELU01139027.1:0-11551 GCA_900490025.1 Megastigmus dorsalis
AAAAAAATAATAAACTTAAATTAAAATTAAAAATTGTTAATACAATCGAAGCTAGAGGTAAGAGAGTAAGCGCGGAGAACGAAACTATGACTTTTGCACTAAAATTACCATAATTTGTATTCTGCACATTTTTTAAAAAAATTTTTATACAATATGTATAACGTTTTTCCGAATCATCTTTATAATAATCTCTATAATATTTTTCAAAATTGAGCATATTCATATTTTAAAAATAAACGAATTGACGTAAAGTAGACCCCAGTAGCTGTTAAACAACAATAGATATAGCGACTTAAAAATTAAATTGTTAATAACAAATTAAGGGCCACTTACTACCACTCACTACCCTCGAGATTCGGATTCAGGACGTAAAAATACATGGAGAAAGACCTTGGTGGAAGAGCGGACCTCAATCGGCCACTTGAACCGGCCGAGGCGCCTAGACAGTATGAGCGCGCAGAACGCAATCGAGTCCTTTTTGCACTAGATTTGTAATAACTTTTGATCCATTTAACATTTTTAAATAAAACCAAATGTAGCAGATTTGTAATTAAAAAACAAACAAATTGACTTGAATTAGACCTTGATAGCTGTTACACAACAAAAGATACAGCTATATAAACAATTAAATTGTTTATAACAAATTATTGACCACTCTGACGACAATGCACCATCAAAAATCGGATTCAGGAGGAAATAATACGTTTAAAAAACTTGGGTGCGTCTATCTACATCAAAGAGCCGACGGGACCCTACCTGGCCCCTAGACTATAATAATATTCGTTAAGGAAGATTCAATACATCAAGTACAAAAAATTTTAATCAAACACGGTTTGCTCCATACCGGGTTTCACGCTGCTACTTATATCCTCGGCAACAATTGTTTAGGTACGTGTTCACTACCAGCTGTACGTCGCCGCCTGGTGGCAGACGCGCGACTCTGCTTTCCTACAAGGCGGCACGCGACTGCGCGAGTACTCCGCCGGCCGACCGCGGTACGCCGTTGTTCCCCTATATTACTACGCGACGCGTATGTAAAGTAGTCCCTGATTTATTTTTTTAATAATTTATGATATATTTTAATACAAAACCTAGCCTATGTTACTCCACGATGCCAAAAATGTATCTTATCAAAATTTTGTTGTAATCGGTTAAGTAGTTTTTGAGATTTTGTGACGTATACAAACAAACGCTGTCTCTTTATTATATTAGTATTATTATTATATTAGTATAAGAGTATAAGATCATATGCTTCTCTATATGCGTGTCTTTTCGCATATAATCTACCCACATCATCATACACCGATTGTGTTCTTTACCATTTTCGTGAGAGCTAATTATTTCATCAATTTTTTTCCAATTTGAAAATCCTTGTTTTACAAATGCATTGTCATTATCGTTTGAAAAAAGTTTACATATGCATAACAAAAAACAGCTCCTGTAGATTCTGAAAACATCAACTATTTACTTACGATGGAAATAATTAGCTGAAAAATATCTGTTTTGATTTGCGTATTCTCTTTTAGATGTTCGAAATGTAGAATTTTTATTTTGAAAGTACGCATATCCGATATTTAAATACTTTTTGCGCTCGCTTGTGTTTTCATATAAGTTTAAGAGGACGTCTGAGTCACTAAAAATTTAAATTTCCCGCCCTTACTACATCAAAATACTCACAAGGTTTTTCAAAGTTTTCTCTTTAACAAATTATCTTATTGACTCGAAATTTTAGGAGATGATAGAATGATCATAAATGAAGCGCGCTCAGCCCTGGGATTACCGATAAATTACATAAATGTAATATTTTCTGTTTGAAACATAATTGTCAAGTTAGAATCACGCCATCTCATGGATTAAATTGAAATTAGTAAAAATTAGATATTTTCTTCTCTAGCTTCCGTATTACTTGATTTTTGTAAAATGTCTGGGCTGAGCGCGCTTTCTTTGTGATCAGTCTATCATCTCTTCAAGTTTCAAATCAATTGGTTAATTTTTTAAGTAGAAAAGTTTGAAAAACTTAATGCAGGTAAAACAGGCGACTCCGACGTCCCCTTAATGGCCAAAGGGCAACATCTCGATGCAAGTTTTTATCTAAAAGAACCATCAAAATTATAAAAAAAATTGAATTAAAATGTATTCAGAAATCACATACTAAAATTAATTAATTATAAATAAAACAAAACAGAATTATTTTAAGTCAGTAAATTTAAAACATTTTGGAAATGATTATTCATTTTTTTTATCAAAATTATATAACAATGGCGCGTTATATCCCTGATGGAATATTAATCAGTTCGACTGGTGGGCTCCGAATAAAATTTGGCGAGAGTACAGAGTGAGGATATATTTTTACGTATTCATATAACGCTCAGAAGATACGTACAACATTGCGTGGTAGGCTTTGTCAGCTGATTTCTGCTCTATGCAAGCCGTGTGTATCGGGCACTATGTTGTGCGCATCTATTGGGCGAACATTTAATTGTCACTTCTCGCACGGCTTCGTTTACTTTCCGTGTATTAGACGCTCGCTTTCGGTTATGTAGTGCATAGGTATAAAATATTATCACAGATCACAAATGAAAATAAAGTAATGCACTGTATCATCACTATTGATACTCACTATTTTCTAAATTTGCTTTCAATGATTCCTTCTAATAAAAAAGTGCTCTAACCAGAAACTGGTGAAAAAAGTTAACCAGAAACGCGTATTCGGTTCTACCAGGGATATTAATTTAATTTATGATTCAGTTTGTACATATCTATAAACAAAAATAAAAATTACCTGTATTAACGTTACTAATAGCTACTAAACCAATATTCTTATCGGTATTAATAGAACTTTCAGAAATCTCTTCATCAATAGTTTGTAGATCATTAGTTTTAGTAGATTGTTCTATTACGTCTCCATGTGCATCTTTCTCTGATTGTAAAAGTTCTTGTGTTTCTATATTAGGCTCAACTGGTGAAAAAAAATTCGTTACTTTAGGAAGCTTACTTATATATACTTTATTTATTTCTGTAATTTTCTTTTATCTGCACCACTAGCATATCTCTTCGACATTTTAAAGCTTAGATATCTAGATATATAAGCATATATATCTTAGATAATATTAAATGCACTTCGATACTATCTTATATAACAAAATGATACATTTATCAAGAGAAATGAGTCCTTGTTACAGTCTGCAAGTAAGTAAATAAACGAACGAAAGTCTAAGCTCTATTCACGTAATTTGAAGTGTCGATTTTATTGTACTGTATGTAAAACATAAATAAAAGACGGTTGCGGAATAGGTGGAAGCGCCGCCGCCGCTAGTACGATTTTCATTTGTCAATATGAGACACAACAAGATATTATGCGAATTGTATTTAAAGTTTTAAAGTTAGGTATTAGTATACATATATTACTTTCATAAATTTATTTGAATATATAATACTGTACACGTACAAAATTAAATTTCTACTTAAAATAATAAAGATAAGTATTGTCACGGAAAGTGACAAGCTGTACTTTTTTGGTAATCATATATAGGATGAGATTATTATTTTTAACATTTTAAATTATACGATTTAAAAATGAATCTTTTATGTGTCTGAACATTCAGTATCAAACTGCGTGAAATATCAATGAATTTAAGTTTTGCAAATGAAATAATTAAAGAATTAAAATTCTAGTAAATTATCATTTATTTTTATGCACCATTTAAGTATCAATATCATGTTAAATTGTAATTATAACATTATTATTGATAAGTATTAATATAATACCGCACATTAATAATATAGTATTTATAAATATCATAAAAATACTATATTATGCGAGGTAGATAGTAAATGACATTATTTATTTTTTTTAAACGCAAAAAATTTATATATATTTTTTGGAAAAATGTTTTAAAAATTTTAATTATTAAAATATTTTATATCGACTATAGAGACAATTTAAAAAATTTTAAGTTGTAAAACAAAGCATGCATTTATAAGTCTTCCCGTGTAAAAATTTACCTTATATATAATTGTATATACATATATATCTATAAATATACAATTATTAATCATTATACATAAATCATTTTTACACGGGCTGGTCAACGGGGCCTCTCGGGATGGCGGGGCCCGGGACTTCAGCGGCTCTAAGCCCTCCTATAATCCGGCGCTGCTTCAATGCACAAAAATGTATTAATAATAGATAAATTGTAATTAAAATCTCTTCAATTAGTCGAGTAATTTATTGCAAATCAAAAACTTTTTTAATGTGCATGTTAAAAGTACCCATGAAGACCAAGTGTGCGCTGAGGATAAAAATGGGAAAAATTGAATAGCTATGTTTTTTTCTTATCTTATTAATAAACTAAGTTAATACTAGATAGCTCCCATGAATTTGTTTCAGTATTTTATAGTTTTCGTGCTTTTATCTTAAAATGGGTAAAATTCATATACGGAAAGTAAGTAAAAGAGCTGCTCTTATCTTATTTAGCCCTGCGATTTCACTAATAACTTTTGTGCTGAAATTTTTTCAGTTAACTTTGACTGTCGAGCGTTTAAATGTTTTACCCATTGGCTGACAATTATGCCACAAGGCGGGGCTTCATACCGCGAGCTTCGCCAATCATGGCGATGGGCGTGATCAAACATTCATTCCAACTTTCGAACGTTTCTTACCTTGACTAGACCAGAGGGCCCTTTTGATCTTTGTTTATGAGTAATATAAGAGTCAAATGTGTTTCAAAAGGTTTTCTTTCTCTTTCCATTCCGACGCGACGTGCACTTACACTTATGTTTATAGTACACGTATACGTAAAAATAATTTATATGAATTATATACGGATTGTATAAATCGAATGTATACAGGTTGAACCCAAAAACGATTCTATACGATTCATGTACAAAATTTATACAGCTAGAATCAGAAAAACGATTATACGCAACTTGTATAATTCGCTATATACATATATATATATATATATATAGTTTAATAAATAAATACTATAAATATAGTGCTTATAAATATGTATACGAGAAAATATAATAATTTTTTTATACATTATTTTTTTTCGAAATTATTCGGGGAAAAGCATGCTAAATTTTGAATAATTAAAATTTTTCCTTTGATCGCTTCTACTGGAACTACATGCACGCAGTAAGTACTTCGAATAGGAATAATGTAAGGTGACAAATCTATTTTCAAATAATTGTTAGTAATTGCGGTTGTTCTATTTACATGCGGTATTAGTTCACGAGTAACTGTAAATATTTTTTTATTTAATGATATAAAAAACAGTATAAGCTCAAAGGAATCGTTATCCCAAAAAATATTAGAATTACTTCGATTTTTTTTTGTCGGGAGTACATTTCTGACGTAAAAATAGTATTTCCAACTTTTATTCTTGCATAGATTACTTCGTTTTGAGTTTCCAGCTGACGTACTAAGCGGAATCTTTCTATTGCTTCGAATTCGTTTTCAGTATAATTTCTTTTCCTAGGCCTACCAAGCGCTTTGGTTTCTATAAAACATTTTCGGTTGTTATTATTTCTTCGAGTTCTAATTTATGTTTTAAAACTTTGTATGCATTAAATATGTACAAACTGTTTATTATTTCCATATCTATTTTGTTTGATCCATGAACGATTTTTTTCACGTATCCGTTATCATCTTCAAAAGGAAATGCTGACCAAGACCAAAGTGTCCCCCCTAATCGCACGTGGTTTGGTATATGGGTTAATTGATGCACATTAAACGAACAATTTTTTCGCCCCTACAAATTTTCTATATCCATTACAAATAATTCGAACATGTATTCTGCTAAATCTATCTCGCGAATATGGATTGTACTTTTCAATAAAATTATTGTACCATGCACGAGTAACATAAAATGATTATAATACTTTGGCGAAAGCTTTCCTTTCAATAAAATGGGTAAATAGTGCAAAAGGGCTTGTCTTAATTCAGAAGCTTTCCAGTATTTTAAATATTTTAATAATCTCGGAGTTCGAGTTACATTGTCTGGGGGAAAAATTTTGAGTAAGCTTTTATCTATCTCATTTCTGAATGATTTTGTTACATAATAAGGGCAATTTTTATTTTTAGCGTTGAACCATAATTTCAAAAGCATACAAAAAACTCCCAGTAAGATTGCATGCACGTAGTCAGGAACAAATGAAGTAGCAGTTTCAAATTGAGGTAACAAAGCAGTTATTGAGGGTCCTTTTAGACCTTTGACATGTATTCTGCTTTCTTCAACTGCTTGACGCGCTTGAGAAAGAATTCGCTCTTTAGTTCTAAGTAAAGGGCGATGGTCAAGCACCGGATAAATATGATTAAATCCTGATCCAGTTTGGCAGGTTTCGCCGAAATGCTCACCGTAATTGCAACCGTTATTGCCATTATATTGCATTATATTTTGCGTTGGTGCTCTTGCCGGTGAATCTAATATTGCAACGGGGGCAACTACAATGCTCTGCCTTAATACATTATTTTGCGCTCGATTTTGCGCATCGTACCATTGTATACCATTGGTGTACAAATCTTTAAGTGAATCTGTGAAAGGCTTCAAAAACGATGTCATACGCGGTTTTTTTCTCTACTATAATAAACTACGCATCGCTACGCATACAAACTGATAATTTCTTCGATGTTCAGGTGGAATATTTATTACTTGCGCTTGTACTAACCATACTTGAGCATTTGAACTGTTAGCTATAGGCAAACCATCAGAATTCCACAGTAAACAAATGTCAAAGTCTCCTTTAAAAGCATTTTGCTCCGTCTCTTGATACTTTAAACTTAACGTTATATCAGAGACATAATTCGCATCATTTTTCCGATTACGCTTGTGCGCCAGTATTAAAGAGCTCAAATTTCTGGATTCAAACGCATTTTTTATCTCCGCCATTTAAATCGCCAAGATAATATGAACAATTCTCACAAATTCTGTGCTTCATAATCATTTCTTTATTAGCAGGGAATATTTTATCAATAATTTTGAAAAGAAAATATTTAGTTTTAGGCAGGTTACTTGGTTGCGGTATTAAAATGTCTATAAGTTTCAATAGATCGTAAAAAATAGTTTGTACAATTTTAATGCATACAGTGTTTTGAAACATAAATAAGAACTCCAAGAAATACAATCGCAATTACTAATAATTATTTGAAAATATATTTGTCACCTTATCTGCATTGCTCCGAATCATTTCGAAAAAATAATGTTTTAAAAATGTGTTTATTTATTAAACTATTTATATATAAGTTGTGTATAATCGTATTTCTGATTTGAACTGTGTAACTTTTGTGCATGAACCGTATAGAATCGTTTTTGGGTTTAACCTGTATACATTGGATATATACAATCCTTATATAATTCATATAAATTATTTTTACGTGGTAAAAAATAATAAATAATAAATAAGGGTACCCCCTACCAATTAACTTAAAACCCGTTCTTTGGCTATAATTCGAAAAATATTAAAATTATATTAAAGTTCTAATAGAAGAACTTAAAGAACAATATTTTTATACACGTATTTTTTGCCGCTTTACAATTTAAAAAAAAACGTATATACGAACTGTTAACTTGTCAGTCAAGTTAGCAAGCCACCTATCGGAAACAACACTTGCCGCCGTCAGAAAACTATCCCTGTTGAAAATAATCTAGTGAATATCCAGCTGGAAAAGCACCTGGATGTCCATCAGGGTTCACCTCGTTTCTTGGACTTAAATTAGGTGGGTATCCTGGTGGAACTTCAGGTGGGTTTTAGACGCTACATATATATTGTAAAAAATATGCAAAAAATCTAACTAATTGCTTAATTACACTAAATGTAGGCCAAACATAATAGAAAAAATGAAAGAAAGAACATTTACGTGTATATTTCCATTTTCATTAAAACGTCTAATGTTATGATTTTAACCTATGTATCATCTTTTGAATACAAATCCGACGCCTTCTCCACTGCATCGCGAATACTTTGTACTACTGACATAAGTAATCATCGTTTTTATGTACTTACATAGTGGCATTCCACCTGGATATCCAATTAGAATTCACGAGAAATAAAAACTCACGTAGATTCGGTAGTACTTGACATCTTTGAGTATATGGGTCACCGATGATAAAGTCCTGCAAGTAGTGTACTTTGTAGTTTTTTGTGTCTATGTGTCAAATTCGGATGCATCCGAAGTCTCAGTGTACATGGTAGCTGGTAAATGATGTGTCTATAGGTGGTACACTCACCTATAGTTTATTCAGTCTAAGTGTGAGATTTAGCCGTACTTGTATGGGGTCGACAAAAACTATGCCCATGTACTGCTCACTGCCGTTTAGGTATGTTTAGGTATCATGTGCATATCTAGATACATAACACTATGCGAAGTGCACTACCTGGACATCATCGGCAACCCTGTACACCTAGACGTCGAGTACGACTTTTCAAAAACCCCAGGGGAACATTTTTCTGTTAAGAAACTCTTTGAATTTTATTACATGTTGAATATTTTAAGAAGTTTTGCAATAATAATTATTTTTCGAAATTCGATTGCCATTCTAATATTAAATTAGAAATCACCAGTTTCGAAAACTCACGAGTATACTAGTTTCTGTTATAAAATCACATATATACGTTTACGTGTCGTTATCTTGATATTTCTCTAAGTATATGAGGATGATGATTACTGATGGCAGTAGAATAAGGTATTGGTGAAAATTGCGCATAGAAATATTGACGTTAGACTTAGAAATAAATTTAACAGTCCCACAATTATTATAACAAACTATGCAAGTCCGGTAGAAATCTAGCTGTTTAAGAAAGTTGAAAAAACTAATAAATATAATCACAATCAACAAAATTTAATTCCAATTTAAACAAATTTGATAATATTTTTCTTGATATAAATTTTGAAAAATCACGTAACTTTTAGGTAAACAGTGTGATATGTCCAGTCATTCATTAAAATCGAGTGAATGATTTAATGGAATAATATAAGCGACCTTCTTTTACTTAGTTAGTATTTTATTTTTTTGTTTTCTCTCTCCAAAGGAAAAAAACCGCTACCAATTCATTGGTACTTAGCATCCTCTAACTTAATGTTTTATTATATAATTTTTAAATAAAGTAAGTAATTAAACTATATAAAAATATTTCAAAAGACATATATAAAATTTAGAAATTCTTTTTTTAAATTTCACAATTATTATTAAAATTTAAAATATATTTTTAAATTTTATGTTAGTCTTCTACATTCAAAAATAATAATAATTTTCAATTATTTGCAAAAGTATGCAAAACTTTGATTATACATAACCTAAAATTTTTAAACAAATTTCATTTACAAAATATTTAAAAGTTCTAATTGAATAAATTATATTTTAAAAGTATTTGAAAATACAAATAAAATAGGATAATAAACATCAATTTCTATCAAATTATTATTGAATATAAATATTTTTAAAAAATCTTAAAAATCAGAAAAATTGAAATATGTTCAAAGTTATTAACCAAATTTATATAAAAAATATACAGCTCTCAAGGAACAAATATGCTATTTATATATAAAATTTTGAAAAGATTTGAGCAGTTTTACCCCCGTTATCAAATCTGATAGAATGCCATTTTTTTTCATAATATTTTTAATTTCTCAAAAAATACAAAATATTAATTCATGATAATAATAATCTATAAAATTGAGTATAATTTCATAATGATTAATCAAGAAATTCTAAAGTTATAACCATATTTTTAAAAAATGACATTTTTCGAAATAACAAAAGGACGACGCAAGTACTTTCAAAAAATAATATTTCAAGATGTGGGTAATTTAATGCTCTTTTAACGCATATTATAAGTTTATTAAACATTAAACTTCTCTTAATAAAAAAGTTAAAAAACTAAAAATCAAAAAGTAATTTTCTGAAATAAAACAAAATAGAATCAATGTATCTTAAAATTTATTTTTCCGACTTTATGCGACAATAGGACCGAGTAAAACAAATATTTATACTTTGAAATCTATACGTGCGTTCTCCACACACACACACACACACACACACACACACACACTTTTTTCCAAAAAGTACATTTATCATTTTTTTAAAAATACCTAGTAAGGGGTGAATATCAACTCCAAACTGCGTAAGGTAATGTTTAGTCGATTCAGAAACTCTTAAAAAAAATTTCATAGTCAAGTTTATTTTCCAAGAAGAACAACATACTCAAATTTCAAAACGATCCGTGATGGAGACATAGGTACTCTGACCGTTGGATTTTAGATGGATTCGTTCATAAATTATACTCACCCTACAACATTCAAACTTTACTGGCAGAAGAGGACAAGCCATCCTCTTCAAACCATCTGCGAATTTTTCAAACAGCGCAAACTAAATATTATATAAAAAAGAAATTGTAAAAGAACAAATGCTTGCAAAGGAATATGCCCAGAGGCTGCCCATGAATACCTCTGATATACATCAATAGGTAACGCATAAAACTACTACAAACATGAAGAATTTATGTCAACTTAAAAATTCCAATACGAATTCGCCCGCATACAAGTGAGAAAATATTTTGAAAGTAATTTTTTGCACTTTTCCACTTATTTCAGTAAACTTCGTACGCATATATTTTTCAGTAACCCCATATTTCCCCTTGTTAATTTTTTTTTAATTTTCATATTTTGACAAGTTCTAAGCAAAAACACTGGTTTTGTACATTACCCTACGTTTTGCTAAGAAAACAAAAAATTGTAAAACAATTACCTGTGGAATGCATTATAATAATTTACCTATATAACTGTATAAGTCTCTAAAAAAAAATTTGGTAAGATTAAATAAAAGGAATCATATTTTTTATTGATTTATCGACTGAAGATCCCTATCGAGAATTGGGTCAACTACATTACCACTTATTTTCCAAGAAAAAAAGAAGAGCAATGTTAAGTAGATGCAAAGCGCGCTCTTAGTAAAAGACACAAAGTTAAAAGGCAATATTTTCGTTTTTCTTTGCGGCTCTTTCTCTCGCACCGGTACTTACAACACATGCACAGCTTGTCTCTATACAATCCGGCCTCTGTGGATGTCGCGGGGGGACATCACAGAGTCGAGAGAAGCTCGTTAACCGCGCGGGAGCAGAGGCAGCACGCCTCGGCAACAAGACAGTTAATATTAGTCCCGGAGTACACGCGCCTGCATCAGCGATGTGTTTTTGTGGCCGCGACGGCCGAGAGGGAAAGCGATGAAACTTCCGGGGCTGGAGCTGCACGAGCTTCTCGCGCGCCGCCGCTATACTACAGCATTACCACCCATGAAATGTTTTTGTAAATCGCGCGAGGCCCCGACATTTTTCTGTTGACTCAGGTTATAATACGCGAGTGTAGTCTCGCTTACGCCTCGCTGACATCGCTATTTTCGCTTTGCCAGAAACTTATCTCTCTCTCCAAATCGTTTCTGTTTCTTTTGATCGCCCAAGGCTTTCGGGGCTTAGCTGCTGCGGCTTTCAGAGGACCATTACCTCCTTCGCTAAATGATTTTTGCGTGTTGCCGTTCGACTGCGGAGTTCGGAA
>UELU01139028.1:0-16004 GCA_900490025.1 Megastigmus dorsalis
ACAATACACAAAATGAATGATAAGTGTGCGTTTTATAAATTACGATTTGTAGTGTGTACGACTAAATTCTAAATCTTTAGAAGATACATTTAACTTTTAAATCAACTTTAGTATTTTTGTATCGGTAAGTCGTTAAAATAAAGGAAAAATCTCAAGAACGTGAAGTTTCATCTTTCTCGATTCTCGCCTATCGAGAAAAGCCCCCGAAATTTATAATTAAATGGTTTTTGTTACTCTATCTCAGAATATTCAGTTCGTTTCCAAAAAAAAACGCTATTAAGTTAAATGCTTACTTGAAAATCGAAAGTTTTGAAAATGCGAGGGGCAAATTTAATTTTTAATGGATTTCATAAATTATTAATCAAAAAATAGAGTAAAGTAACGAAAGCATCTTAAAATTATGGCTTTTCAATGCTCTCGATTTTCATTTCCTTTTTGTTATACTGCTCAGAGTATGCACCTCGTGTAAAAAAGTGTTTGCTTAGACGCACAAATTTAGATACCTGAAGTTTCGAGAATAGTTAAGAAGCTAATCACAAATTTAAAGTTCTCAAATCAGGAGTACGAGCCAGCTAATTTCTGTTTTAAATGATTCAAATTGTTTTTGTAAAAAAGCTTGTGTAAAATAAAAATTAATAAGAAAATTATGGTGTTTTATCGCAATACATTTGCATTCTCAAGATATTATATACTGGCCCTGCTAAAGTATGCAGCCTGTTTAAAGAAATGCACTTAGATGGGAGAAAAACTACATTTTTACGACAGAAACATCTTTTTTAACAAACTTCAGTTTTTTTGGATCAACTATTTGACTAAAAGAACGAACATAATTTTCCAAAGTAGAACATTTCGTTTCTCTCAATTCTCAGTTCCTTCTCATTGCACTACTCCAGAGAATGAAGCCTCAGTTTCATAAATATTCGCTTACAAGTTAAATACAGATCTGAACACACACGGAAAGAATTTTGAGCAAGTGACTGCTCTGTCGCAAATCAGTTAAGGCCACTACATGTTCGCGAGGTTGCGTACTTGCTCATAAGACTATAGACGCTGTTTCGGGACTAAGGCTGCCGGGTATGCCTGGATTTGTGATTCTGGGGCAGAAGCGCGCTCGCTCAAAAAAGACAGTAGATAATAGAACTTCCTCGTTTGGTGCAGTAGACGTAGATAGTGGGATATCTGTGCGCTCAAAATTTTTTCCGTATATCAAATCTGGAATGCGAGGGGCTAGATCCTATTTAAATATTTAAATAAGGATTTAAATATTTTTTATAATAAAATATCGCGTAAAATGATGATTAAATTTCAAGAAAATGGTGAATGTATGCTATATCATATCAAAGTACGCTAGTTCGGCTTATTAAGTATTCGTTTCGAAAATCTTTGTACTGCTAAGATTAAAAATTTATGAAAGGAATTCTCTTATTTTCCTTAATAATCATGTTTTATCGCTCTCGATTCACAGATTTTATCTGATAAATCGACCTATAACGTATGATGAACGTTTAAAAAAGCTCTAAATTTAAACTTTACAAATCTGGAACAGCTGAAAATGCACTTTATTTTTGAAGGATTTCGATATTGTCGGATCTACTAATTTTGTAATTTAGTAAAAGAATTTCAAGAGTATAAAGTAAAATATGGTAGATTATGCAGCTTGTTAGTAAAAAAAAACATTTTTTTAGAAAGCATTTACAAATTTTGACTTCGTTTCGAAAAAAAGCATGCTAAGAAGGTAATTGTTTCATAACTCTCAATTATCCATTTCTTTTCGTTTCGCCGTACGCTGCCTGCCATAAGTGCTATGTTTATTGGTAGTGGCCTCGAGGTTTCAAAAAGATCCCAGAGTGTGCAGGCTCTACTTTGCTCGCTGACAGGACGTTCGACGGACTCGACCGACGTTTTCTCTACCAGGGCACTCTTGGCGTGGTCTACGATACCTGCGTGCGTAATCTTAAGTCCCCCACGATATTTAGCCGCCAGTTTTACTATTTAAAAGCAAAAAACTAAGAGATATCCACCTCTGAAACTTTTTTATTTAAAAGACAGTTGTAAAATCATTAAAATCATCTACGTATTACGTGCAGTTTCATGGTACGAGACTCAGTAGCACTATTGCAGAGATCGCCTTATCATTCGTTGATTCCATTTTACGTGAAACTGCATGAACAATCTAATCGTTTTAGTAAACTAAACTAAATATTTGTAATTTAATCAGAAAAGTATTATTCTTTGATCTGCCTGGATCGCAAATTTCGAAAAGAAGAATATCTTTCAACTGTAGTTCCTGGGATGCCTTTGTCCCATTCGTGGGCGCCAGCTCGGCATCCCAACTTCAGTATGAGAGAGAGAGAAAGAGAGAGATAGAGATACTTAAAGATACAGTGAGATAGGGAGAGAGAGAGAGAGAGAGACACAGATAGATAGAGAGAGAGAGAGAGATACAGATAGATAGAGAGATTGAGATATTATTTATTAAAATAAAATAAAATAAAATTAACTATGTTCATAGATTGGTCCGGTCATGTTGCCAGAGCGCTTGAACGGTGACAATTATTTGGAATTTTTACGTAACGAGCTGCCTGGTCTTGTGTTTCCCTCTGACCAGGTAGAGGATATGCTTCTAATTCGCCGGCAAATTGTTTATATGCATGACGGTTGCCCAGCTCATTATGCAGGTAAATATAGTGTATTATTTTACTGTAATGTTAGTCTCGGAACAACTAATATTTACACATTTAAATTTTATAAACACTTGATTGTTTTATATTTTCAGCACCCGTACGCCGGCATCTTAACCGGACATATTGGGAGGATTGGATGGGTCGTGGTGCACCATACTGGCGTTGGCCCGCGCGATTGTCGGATAAAAATTCTTGCGACTATTTCTTGTGGGGCACTGTAAAAGAGCCGGTGTATTTCCATCGGATTGAGACACGGGATGAACTGGAGGAGGCCGTTTATGGCTCCTTCGCGAGAATCGACCAAGAGCAGATAAGAAGGACCACTTCTTCCATCACGAGGAGATTAGAAGCATGCCTAGAGGAAAATGGTGGCCATTTCGAGCACCTGTAATATTTTTTTTTAATTATTATGTATTTAATTATTTATTTTATCATATAATCATTTATTTATATTTGTGCATTTATTCATTCATTTTTTCATTCAATTTTTTATTAATTTAATAATTATTATTAAATACATAATTAAAAAAGTCAATATTATTTTTAATTTAACCTTTCCGTTTACTTTTTGATACAAAATACTATGTACCGCTACTGATTAATTATTATTATAAAATATTTATTATTGAAAAAAATTAATTTTATACAGCTATAATTTTTGAGGTTTTATTTATTCGCATAATCTTTCAGGATAAATTGTAACGGAGTTATTAATGTAATTTTAATACTAGTTATCAATAAATAATCTTTGTTTAATCGTCGTTGACTTGGCGTCATTCAACAAGTGAAAACTGACCTGTTGCAAGTTGATTAGACGTTCTAGATGTATAGACAGCAACCGTTAACTTGTGAAGTATGTGGAAATCGGTATTCGTTTTAGTTTGTTTAATTAATCTAAATAATGTATTAAGTGATCTGCAGTGAAAAACATGCAGGCTTGCGGCAGCTTAGTACGCTCGAGAAAACCTTTGAGCGACCGCGGCGATGGCGGCGGCGTGTAGTTCTTATGATAGGGAAAGAAGGCGAAACAATCGCTTAAATAAGGAATAGTAGGTTATATTAAACAAATAACGTATATTCTTAATAAATATTACTACTCTTTAACTACTCTTAATTAGATGTTCAAAAGAGAGAGAGAGAGCGAGAGAGGCCCTGGATTAATTACAATTAATCCCTTTCGTGGGAGACTTAAGGTTACGCACGCAGCTATTGTGGACCTCACCAAGAGTGTCCTGGACGAGAAAACGTCGGTCGAGTCCAGTCGAACATCCTGTTAGCGGGAAAAGTAAAGCTTGCTCACTCTTGCATCTTTTTGAAACCACGAGGTCAATATCAATAAACATAGCACTTATGGCAGGAAGCGTACGGCGAAACGAACAGAAATGGATAATTGAGAGTTATGAAACGATTACCTTCTTAGCATGCTTTTTTTCAAAACGAAGTCGAAATTTGTAAATGCTTTCTAAAGAAATGTTTTTTTTTACTAACAAGCTGCATAATCTAGCATATTTTACTTTATACTCTTGAAATTCTTTTACTAAATTACAAAATTAGTAGATCCGACAATATCGAAATCCTTCAAAAATAAAGTGCATTCTCAGCTGTTCCAGATTTGTAAAGTTTAAATTTAGAGCTTTTCTAAATGTGCATCATACGTTATAGGTCACGTATTGTATCGGTTAAAATCTGTGAATCGAGAGCGATAAAATATGATTATTAAAGATAATAAGAGAATTCCTATCATAAATTTTTAATCTTAGCATGGATGATGTAGCATGGATTCGCCATTTTCTTCAAATTTAATCATCATTTTACGCGATATTTTATCATAAAAAATATTTAAATCCTTATTTAAATATTTAAATAGGATTTAGCCCCTCGCATTCCAGATTTGATATATGGAAAAAATTTTGAGCGCACAGATATCCTATTATCTACGTTTACTGCACCAAACGAGGAAGTTCTATTATCTACTGTCTTTTTTGAGCGAGCGCGCTTCTGCCCCAGAATCGCAAATCCATGCATACACGGCAGCCTTAGTCCCGCAAGAAACAGCGACTATAGTCTTATGAGCAAGTACGCAACCTCGCGAACATGTAGTGGCCTTAACTGATTTGCGACAGAGCAGTTACTTGCTCAAAATTCTTCCCGTGTGTGTTCAGATCTGTATTTAACTTGTAAGCGAATATTTATTAAACTGAGGCTTCATTCTCTGAAGTAGTGCAACCAGAAGGAACTGAGAATTGAGAGAGACGAAATGTTCTACTTTGGAAATGTGTTCGTTATTTAGTCAAATAATTGATCCAAAAAAACTGAAGTTTGTTAAAAAAGATATTTCTGTCGTAAAAATGTAGTTTTTTTCCCATCTAAGCGCATTTCTTTAAAAAACAGGCTGCATACTTTAGTTGGATCAGTGTGTAATAGTATGAGAATGCCAATGTAATGCGACAAAACACCATAACTTTCTTATTAATTTTTATTTTACACAAGCTCTTTTACTGTTGATCCACTGACCAAGGGAGTCGGAGGAGAGATCAAGAAGAAGCGTTCCCATGAATGTTGAAAACCAAAATTTATTTCTTCCATCTTAAACTTATACAATAATTGATACAAATAAACACAATCCAAGAATACGGAACCAGTTTGAAGTAAACGAAGAAAGAAGCGGACCGCTGGACCCAAATAAGCAGCTCTCCTGTGTGCGGCTCTCCGATGCGTAGCTATCCGATGCGTCCTGAGTCGACGGCGGCCATCAGCAGAAGGAGCCGAGCGTCCGACCCCGCGCGATAGTGCCACCGGTCAAGAGAGGGGGCATGTTGCGCTCACAGTGGCGCTTCGACGAACTACTTCCGCGCCCAACAAGAAGCGTCCATAACCCGTTGAATGCAAACATTCCACCCGCCTCATCTTGGACGAAATTACATGTTACTGACACCGCCCGCCATGACGACTTGGGTCCTGTGCCTCAGGCGGACCTGATACTGGCACCAGGACAAGTTTCGTGATGGGCCTCTTGTACGTGCCTGACTGAGTGTGGATGTCTGCGGTGCGTACCAGACCGTCCGGCCCTGGTTACACGGCCACTACTCGTCCCAAGGGCCAGTGGTTCCGTCGCATCAGTGTCGCATCCAAGACCAGAACGAGATCGTGAGGTTGCAAATTGGTTGTTCGTCGAGCCCACTTATGCCGCTGTTGAAAGGTGTTCAAGTATTCCCTTGACCAACGTGTCCAAAAATTATTGTACAAATTCTGCACCAGGCTCTAATGCCGAAGCTGATTGGAGGGCTGACCTTGTTCGACTCTCTCTGGGATCGATGTAATTGCGGACCCGACTAGAAAGTGTCCTGGAGTTAGAGCGTCGCGATCTTCTAGGTGTCCTGATAACGGAGTCAGTGGGCGTGAATTCATCGCTCGTTCAACCTGGACTAAGAATGTGTTGAACTCTTCATAGGTAAGCAGTTGCGAGCCGATGACACGCTTCAGATGTGACTTTGCGGATTTCACAGCTGCCTCCCACAGACCGCCGAAATGAGGGGCTGCGGGGGGATGAATTTCCATGCACTACTTTCGTCAGCCAGCTCTTCAGTGATACGAGGCCAGTTAAGGTGAGCCTCTCGGAACATGTCCCGCAACCTTGAGTCAGCGCCATGGAAGGTGGTCGCATTGTCGCTCCAAAGTTCTCCAGGCAAGCCCCGCCTGCCGGCGAAACGCCGCAAGGCTGCCCGAAAACTCTCGGTCATCAAGTCACCAACCACCTCAATATGTACTGCCTTAGTGCAAAAGCACACAAAGATGGCAATATAACCCTTTGAAGACCGCACACCTCTGCCCTTGAATGCCCTGATAAAAAATGGACCGGCATAATCCGATCCGGACCGAGAGAACGGCCGGCCAGGAGTAACTCGTTCAGGTGGCAAGACACCCATGAGTTGAACTGATGGCCGAGCTGTTGTTCTAATACATCGAACACAACGATGAATAAAAGCCCGAGTCATGACTCGTCCTCCGATGATCCATGCTTTCCGCACAACTTGTGAATACGTCAATGAGTGTCCCCCGTGCAGACAGGACATATGCGAGACGAACTACTTCCGCGCCCAAAAAGAAGCGTCCATAACCCGTTGAGTGCAAAAAACAATTTGAATCCTTTAAAACAGAATTTGGATTGCTCGTAATCCAGATTTCAGAACTATAAATTTGTGATTACTCTGAGCAGTATAACCAAAAAGGAAATGAAAATCGAGAGCATTGAAAAGCCATAATTTTAAGATGCTTTAGTTACTTTACTCTATTTTTTGATTAATAATTTATGAAATCCATTAAAAATGAAATTTGCCCCTCGCATTTTCAAAATTTTCGATTTTCAAGTAAGCATTTAACTTCATAGTGTTTTTATTGCAAACGAACTGAATATTCTGAGATAGAGTAACAAAAATCAGTTAATTATAAATTTCGGGGGCTTTTCTCGATAGGCGAGAATCGAGAAAGATGAAACTTCACGTTCTTGAGATTTTTCCTTTATTTTAACGACTTATCGATACAAAAATACTAAAGTTGATTTAAAAGTTAAATGTATCTTCTAAAGATTTAGAATTTAGTCGTACACACTACAAATCGTAATTTATAAAACGCACACTTATCATTCATTTTGTGTATTGTCATTTTGACACATTTCAAATCACTCCTAACGCATTTAATGTTTGTTATTAGCCGTAGTCGAGCGTGTTAAAAATAATTTAACATAATAAATATGTAAAAAGGTATAGCAAGTGTGTAAAAACGACGCCATAAATAAATCTGTATTTTTTAATACATTTGTAAATAGCAGAGATGCGTATCTCAGTGAATATCATTTTAAAACAATTTCATACTTTAACCAAGGTAGTGTAAGTAGAGGCTACCGATGATCTAGCAAGCGATAAAACATCTCGCATTCAAAATTTATTAGTTAGCTTAAGGGGCTAGTCTAGTTTCTCGGGCGGAAAATGGAGGTGATTTTCCGGGACTCATACAAAAAAAATCATACAGTCAAATATTTAAAAATTTCAAGGATATATTTAGATACTATTGACAAGTTAATTCACAAAATTTCATGAAAAAATATTGACTGTAACCCGAGTTATACGCTCCGACTTCGAGTCATCCAAAAATGAGGTAGTAAATCGGCTGCAGTTGTAGAGGTCCTCAGAATGCCAGTATCTGAAAAATTTTTATTTCACGTTAAACTAGATGACTTTCCCCGTACCATGAACTAGGCTCCTATGAAAATATTGAAAATTGTAAAAATGGCAGCGTTTTGAAAAAAAATTCAATTTTGCATAAAAAAACTCTCGTTTTTTGCTCGGCAAATTTGTTTTTTTTTTTTAAATATCAAAAAGATCCTAGTTCATGGTATGTAAAAACATGTTACGAATATTCGTGCAAAATTTCAAATCGATTCGTTAGTTTTTCTTTGAGCTAGAGCTGCAGCGGTTTTTGAAAATGCAGTTTTGAGAAAAACGCGTTTAAAGTTTTGACAATTGATTTTTCGGTTATAAAATTTAATTTTTCATACTTACAGTTTGGGAAATTGTTCTCCGAATAGTATACTATCGAAATAGGCAAAAAAAAATTGATTTTTTGAAAGTGAGAAACTAGACTGGCCCCTTAACACATCTTATTGATTTAAAAACATCGAAACCCTTTAAAAATCAAGTTTAATCTGATGAATTTTAAATTTCAGAGACTTAAATTTAAGCTTAACTTTAGAGCGAGAACGTTTTAAAAACTAGCTGCTTACGCTGACAGCGTAAGTATAACAGAGAGAAACTAAAAGTAAGAGCAATGAGATACCATGAAGGTACTGACGTTCATTATTTGATAAAATTTTTGAATTAAGGGCGATGAAAAACCATACTTTCAAAGTGTACTGTTAATTCATCAAGTTGTCTTTCCAAAAATAATGAAATTCTTTAAAACAATAATTTCTCTCGTATAAAATTCATTTTAATACTACACAGATACGTTTAGTTTGTAAACGAATATTCTTTTTTACAAAAGAAAAAAAAACGGTATAGGGAGAGATGAAATGTCATTCTCTCGAGGCTTTTTTCGTTATTTCACTCAATTTTTTAATCCAAAAATATTAAATTTCTTTATAAAAAAGAGATTTATCTCCTCGTACTATAGGAATAACTAATATTCAAGGCTTTACTTATCTCTGGGATGTTATAAGGAGAAGGAATTGAAAATTGTGGGCGACTAGACGCCATAATTTCGAGATGTTTTGATTTCGAAATTGCTTATGTTCAAGTAGGTGTTTAACTTGTTAACGATTTCTTTCACCAATGATCTACATACTCGATAGAGAGAGCGAGAGAAGATCGAAAGAGAGAGAGAGAGAGAGAGAGAGAGAGAGAGAGAGAGTAATGAAAATAAACTGAGAACCGAAAGTGATGATACACCTTAATCTAGAGATTTATTCGTTATTTTACTGAATTCATATAGTGAGAAGGAAATTATGATTGTACGCCTTGTCCTATCTGTTTAAGATACGATTTTCGGTACTGCATGAAGAAAGATACTTTGTACTTATACTGGGCCTGAATTTTTAGATCAAAGGTATGCAATCACTGCGCACGGGAGTCCGGAACGCCGGGCCTAGTACTGCACAATCACTACAATAGCATAAAATTTGATTCACGTGATGGAAACTTTATATTTCTATGCCTAGAAGCTGAGGCAGTAAATCTACATTTACGCCTACTGAAATAAATAAAATTATTGACCCACAGCAACGATTTAATACACAAAATATGCATTTTTGTTCGATCTGAAATTATTTCAGAGGCATCAGGTACGGGTTATTGATATTTGGGTTTAAATTAAATTCATTTTGTAACAAATGAGATAATTGTCTAAAAGCAACTATGATTATTTAAACCAATATTCATTGCTACGTGTACGAATAGGTTTTGGTAATTTTTCTCAATAACTCTTAAATAACTTTTTAATCAACATTGTATTACAGTACATACAGAAAAACATTAGAGTGAGAAAAGGTGATTTTTCATAGCCATACATGGGTCATGCAGGATATATGAAGGGACATATTTCCGTAGAAAAGTCAGTGACGATACGAAATGTCCAAGGAGCAATGTCGGTGGTCGCTATGTATAACGCAGCAGAAGATTCTTTTAGGAGAATTATTTGTCGCGTTGCATTGCGACTAGCGCACGATGCTCCCTGGGTAGCACGGAAGTGCAACAGGCAGTGGCGTGATTGCCTACCGATACTTCAATGCCCAGAGCTGAAACGAGAGTTTCCATTTCTACTTAGTTGTTGCTTGGGTCCTAGAAAAATAAATTTTTTCTTCACAATTTTTAAAAGTTCTAACGTTGCCTTGAAGATGGTTGTAGAGTTTCTGCAAGAGTGCGGACTGGAAAATGTGCCTGTGGCTGCTGCAATGGTCAGATGCTACGAGGAACATTGTGGTAAGTAAAAATATTTTTTCTTGTAAATATAATTAAAATAAAGCATTATGTAATTCTTTAATAATTCTATCTCTTAACAATATTCGAGTTTTTACCTTTTTATTTATTTGTTTATTTATTTATTTTTGTCTATCTTTTTCTTAAAATTTGTAGCCGGGCATAGGAGTATCTTGCAAAAACCTCAGCTCATGGTTATTGCAGAGGCATAAAGAGTTGTACCTGCTTGCCGTTGTGACGTCCTAGGTGACACTATTTTATTTTATTTATTTCTAAGCCTAGGAATTTCTTCCTAATAGCTTGGGACGTATCAAGGAATGCTTTAAAATTAAGGAGGAGGATTTTGTTATGGGTTTGAAAGAGAGTTGGATCTGTCCGAGCGAACTTGTTTTAAGTTCCTGGACAATATCCAACGTGAATATTTTTTTAGATCCGTCCGAGCGAACTTTGTTTTAGTTCCTGGACGATATCTAAGTGTATGGGTGTGAGTGTGTGTGTGTATTGGAAAAATGAATAAATAATAGGAAGTATATACAACTTACGGATTTATTCCTTGGTTGATTCCTTACACTTTATTTTTACAATGTACAATTACAATAGTTTTTCCTTTAATGTAACTGGAACAACTGGAACTTGGAGAGTGACTGTGCAGAACTTGTAGAACTTTAACTTGTAGAACCTGCTGAGACTGAAATTGAGACTTAGAGAGGAGTGCGAGACTGCGGGAGATTGAGACTGAGTGTGAGTGAGTAACTGAGAGCGAGTGCGTGGGTGCGTGCCCTCTTTTTAAAAGGAAGATGACCCGCCCCAGTTTCTGTAGGTGGAGGTGAATCAAGGTTGATGTGGAAGGGCACGGGCCCTGATTCGCTATTTCCTGTTTGCGGGTAAGTACTTCCTCTTTTCCTTCCGCGTAGTGTCCTTGTGATTGGTAATTTGTGCCAGTGTGGGCTGGGTCCATAGTAGCGTAAGGATCAATAAAGCTTAAGAGCTTGTCTAATAGATTGCGTTACTGTTAAGTTTTTACATATTCCTGTTTAACGTGTCTATCTAAAATTAAGCTAAATATTTAACGCAGTAGTATTTTATTTATAACAACTGAAAATTTAACTAGAATATAATGTTATAGTATAAAAATATAAAAGATAAAACGTATAAAATATAATAAGTACATTTTCTGCGGTTATAAAAGTATCGGAATGTTATATTTTAATTTTTAACGGATCTATGAATATTAATACAAAATGTAACTATGAGATTATTAATCTAAGAGAATTATCTGTTTAATAATAGAACTTACTTTAGAATACTATAAGAGTAATAGAATAATAATATTTATTGACCAGAAGAAAAAATTTTACAAAGGTAAAATCCCATAGAGGTAACCAGTTACATAGGCTGGCACATGAAAGACTTACATACTAACTTAGTAAACTAAATATCCCAAAATGCGAAAGATACATTTATAGTTAAGAGAAATATATTTTATAATTAATAAGTACAAACAATCAATAAAATTTTACGCATATATAAAAATAGGTAAAACAGAGTAACAATGACGCTTATAACAATTTAAATTTCTTTTTTACATACATTATATTTTAGCAGCCATTATTATTAATCATCCACCTTTTAAGTTTGTTTTTTATAATACTTTTAGTATTTTTTTTTCTTATTGGATTTAAACACTTTAACTCTGCTGGTAGTGAGTTATGTTTTGATTGCTATTATATAACTGTTTTTATCACTTATAACTTTACTTGTTTTTGGTAGTCTTATATTTTTATTCCTAGTTATGGATTTACTATCTATGTATTTTTGCTTAAGATTATTGTATTGATAGACGATTGATTCTAACGTGAATATTTGTTTAATATTCAAAGGATTTTTTTGTATAAAAAAATTTTTATTAATAATTCTTAATATTTTTGATTGTATTTTTTGCAGTACACTTATAGTGCTTTTGTATGCACCTCCCCAGGCTATTATCCCATAACTTATTACATTATGGAAACATGCATAATATACTTTCATAAGTGTATTCGTATCCATGTACTTTTTTATTTTGGCAAAAACAAAAATTAGATATTTAGTTCTGCTTATAATGTGTTCTACATGTTTATACCATTTCATGTTGTAGTCAAAATATATTCCCAGGTATTTGTAGGATTCAGTTCTTACTATATTTGGATTTTTTATTTTAATATTTACTTCTACAGGTACACTATCACAGTAGTTTCCAAACGTTATAAACTTAGTTTTTGCTATATTTAGTGATAATTTATTAAAAGCTAACCAATTCGCTACTTTGTCTAATAGTACGTTCATTCTGTCATGTGCCTGTGGCCACGTATCGTCATCAGCAATGATAACTGTCATCGGCATAATACAATATATTGAAGTCTATGGCATATCTGACAGTAGATCATTTATATATATGATAAAGAAAAGAGGACCAAGGATTGTTCCTTGAAGTACTCCTGTATCTAGAATGTTTTCTGTGATAATTTTGTCATTAATTCTTACTTTTTGTTTTCTACCGGTCAGATAGCTATTTATTAGTTTATGTGCACACCCTATTATCCCATATCTCTCCAATTTTTCCAACAATAGAGCATGATCGACTGTATCGAAAGCTTTTCAAGGTATAAAAATGAAATTATTATGGGTTTACTTTTGTTTAATTTTTGGTATATTATATCTGATATTTGATAGAGTGTATCCTTGGTTCCAATATTTTTAATAAAACCATATTGATACTCTGATAGGACTTTACATTCTTGTAAAAAATTGTATAACCCATTGAAAATCATTTTTTCATAAATCTTTGCTATATTTGATATAAGTGAGATTGGTCTATAGTTTGTTATGTTTGTCTTATCTCCTGATTCATATATTGACTTAAGCGCATCAGGCCACACAGATTGCTCCATTGAAAGATTGAAGACATGAGCTAATGGCCGTGCAATGTCTATGTCGATTGTTTTTAGCGTTTTGACATTTATTTTATCTTCCCCACCTGCTTTGTTTTTAAGTTGTTTAATTTTTTATGACCTCTTCTGCATTTGTTGTGTATAAAAATATTGATTTAAAGTTTCTATCTATTTCTTTAGGTAAATTAGTTGGTTTCTTTATTTGTTTGCTTAAGCTTTTTCCAACTTTGCAGTAGAAGTTGTTCATAATATTTGCTATTTCAGTTTTGTTCTCAACATTGTTTCTATTGATGCATATATGCTTTATTTTATTCTCTGCTTTTTTTCTTCTTCCCATTTTTTCATTTATTATTTTCCATAGTTTTTTTTTATCATTTGCATTCTCATTAATCCTATCTCTTTCATACATAATTTTCGCATTCTTAATTACCCTATTAAGTACCTTACAATAGTCCATATATTCTTTTTTTAAGCTAAAAGACTCTGTATGTTTTTGCCATATGTTGTACAGAAATTCTTTCTTTTTGCACGAGATTATTATTGCTTTGGTTATCCATTTTTTCCTAGGTATTTTGTCTCTATTACAATATTTTTGTTTTCTTTCTGTGGTTGATCTTTCCACGAAATAATTTATTCGTGTTATTATTTCGTCCGTTGCACAATTTGGCTCCCGCAGTGATAATATTAGTATATCAGTCCATGTTTCGTGCAATATTTTTCAGTTTTTTATAATTAACTATTCTATTTAATTTTATATTTTCGCGAATAAAATTTATATTATTAAGTTGAACAAAAAGAGGAAAATGATCATTAAATGGGTTCGTAATTTTGTACGCCTGTGTACTTATTGAGTTGGTTTTTATATAGAAATTATTAATACAGGTACCACCTTGCCCAGATGAAGATGGTCTTGTTACACCTAGAAAACCTGGAATATATTCTTGTTCCAAAAAGTTATTTAGAAATTCTTGATTGATAATATTTTCATGTTTATGTATGTCATTATACATTAAATCAATGTTAAAATCTCCGATTATGTAATGATTTTTATTTTTTTTATTTTCTAATAGATATTTTTTGTCTTTACTATATCATGAGATTTATAAATTTCAGACATTCGTAAGTTTCCATTATTATTAATATTTAAGTCCACAACTAAGAATTTTATTCTATCAATTTCTATAATTTTTGTATCATGTTCTAAATCATTTCTTATGTATATAACTACCCCATCTGCTCTATTTATTTTACTATTATTATAATAAATTTCATATCCCGATAACTGAAAGAACTCAGCATGTTGCATTGCCCACGTTTCGGAACATACTATTATTGCTGGTTTATTATTTAGGCTCTTTACAAAAACTTTTAGTTTGTTAAAATTTTCATTTATACTTTTAATATGTACGTGTAAGATTATAAAATTTGCCTTTCCTATTTTTTATTTAATTCTGCAGTATCTTTGAATTCATGTTCTTTACGTATTAATTCATCAAATTCAATACTATTGATATCCATTATGTTTTTATTTTTTTTTCGTTAGTACTTCATTCAGTGAATTCAAAGATGTTACAGATATTCCCATATGTCGCGCTGACATTGGGTTATTAATGTAGTTCCCTATTTTACCTAAACCTTCAGATATTACAGGTCTGACGCTGTATTCCGCTGATTCTATGCATTTCTTTATCCTGACTTTGTAGATTTCACATCTGCCATATTCGGTTTCTTCATGGCGTAAGTCGAAAGTTGTTTTGTATTTGCTATTGCTTAACATGCAGTTTGCACACTTTGTGTCTTCTTCATACTTACTTGCTTTGTGTTCGCCCGCGCATTTAATGCACGTGGCGCTGTTCCTGCATTTTTTTTCTTTATATCCAAATCTGCCGCACTTATAACACGGCTTGACGTCTATAACATCATATGCTATGCATTTTTCATGTCCCACATATATTCTATTTTTATTCATTCTTACGTGTTTGTATAAATTAGCTGTTAGTTCTACTAAAATAGATTGAGTTCCTTTACTCTTATTGGTATATATGTAAAGTATTTTACATTTTTGATGCTCAAAAATGGAGAAATTTCTTTCGTTTATATCTTCCTGGAATTTAGTTTCATTCAAATTCTCAAGATTGTGTATTCCTACTATCATAATTTTTTATTTATTTTTCTCTTCAATAACTATATCTACATCTATTTTGGTTTTTAATACTTCTAATACTTCGTCTGCACTTTTTTTTATCATTGCACGTTATAAATATTTCATCGGGTTTTTCTCTTTCTGTTATCTTGTTTATTTGGATGTTTTGATTTTTAATTAGATAATGACTTACTTTCTTTGTAATTTCATTCAAAGTTCCATTTTTCTTAGTTTTTTTTATCACAATTCTTGGAGGCTTTGTTGATTTTTGTGTATTTCCAGTAGTTATTTCTGCATAAAAGAGTAGTACATGAATATTTGTTTCACATGATTTTAATATTATTAAATTATTATTATTACAATTTATTTTTGTTATTTTGTTACGTATGTTAAAATACGAACGTTATATTTTATTAAGAACGTCGCAATTAAAACTACGACTCGCCCGGATGTCTAGACCGAAAACTGAAACCATGGTCACGCGCGGCGCATCCGTTCTTACACATACACACTCACACATATACCCAACGATTAACGCGCGATTTCCCACCATCATCCCACGATCGACTAATTTCGAGGAGTAGGAGGAAGTAGAATAAAGGATATAAAAAGGAGAGCACTGGGCGCGCGAAGACACAAGAAGATACACAGAGAGAGGAAACAGACAGAGAGGAAGCAGAGACAAGAAGACGTAGAGATTCGAACCTGCGACTCCGCATCCAACCACAGCACTCATCATTCGATCACAACAGCATCCGACTTACTCCACCACCATACG
>UELU01139033.1:0-15077 GCA_900490025.1 Megastigmus dorsalis
ATTTTATAGTACCCCTGAATCATTTTAACTGCTAATTACATATTTATTTATTTTTATTAAATATGTGATTAATTTTATCTAATATTGAATTGGTTTAATAAAGCTCTTTTATGGGCCAGCGAATCCAATTAAATATTTCATTATTTTCATGAAATATTTTATGGATTTGATGAAATTCTACGACTAGTTTAAAAATATATTCAATAGAATCTATTAAATATGAACTAATTGCATTAATTAAATATGTCATTGCTATATTATGATTAAATATTTAATTAAAACAATTAAACTTTCATTGATTCAATTAAATTTTTTTCTCAGTGTACATAACTGTCAGTAGAATAACATTATATTATACTTATATAAGTAAATGTTTTAGTTTTAATAATATCAAGTCTAGTGGGATTTTAAAATTAGGAAGCCGCAAAATTAATGAAAGCTGCAAATATAGATATAGCCTAAATATTTTTTTTTATACGAATGCTTTTGAAGGTTTTTATGAGCCTTATTTCAGCATCTAACGTTTATTGAAAATTTAATTCATTATAAATATAGTTATACATACAATTATTCCTTATTATAATATTTACACTGATTTGTGTATAGAGGCGAGAAATTTTACAATATAATTACAATTTTGTGAGTTTGGAATAGCCTAAATATAAAAGGGATTTGGGTATTCAAAATTATAAATAAAGACGTTACTAATTTATATAAAAAAAGATTTTACTAATTTATATAAAGAAAGATTTGACTAATTTATAAAATAAATACATGAGTGATTTTTATTTTTATTTTTATTTTTCTCCTTTTAATTAATTAACTCAATTGAATTTCAAAAATCTTTAGGAGTTAAATGTAATCCAATAGTTAACGGAGACGATGCTGGAGAGAATGAATTTCCATTCATCGTATCATTAAGAAATGCAAATAATAATCTGCATCGTTGCGGAGGTTCTATTATTAGCGATAGACATGTAATTACTGTCGCTCACTGCTTCGGTGTACATAATACCATAACAAACACAATTGTTGTTGCTGGTACTAACAGTAAAACGATGACGCCATTGGTATACCGTATAGAAAAACTATACAACTACAACATGTGGCCCAAGAAGAAACCTGGAAATCATGACGTTCTTATATTGACGGTTATAATTCACTTATTTATATTTTATTTTTCAAAATTCAAAGATTTTTAGAGGATAACGTAGTGAATGCATTTTTAAAATAAAAATATAAAGATTGAACATTATCTACATCAGTGAAGAAATATAATTTGTTCAAATCACTTTAATAAGAATAAAGTGTACATATTATTTATTTTTTAATTCAATAACTCTTATTAAAAATTGTTCACTTAGTTATTTCTTATTATAGTTAAGAGAAAGAATAGACGTCATATCATCGCATTCGAGAGTGAGAAGGGTTATATTGCCAAGAGGACAGCCAGTCGAAAAGTCATTTGCTACCCTTGCTGGTTGGGGATTGACACTTAGAAATATAGAACCAGATAACTTACAGAAACTTACCACTAAAATTTTGCCTGTTCAACAATGCACAGAGCTTCATAGAAATATTTATTATAATCCACCTTATCATATGTGTGTATATTCAGGCCGAACCAAAGGTGTTTGCAACGTAAGTCTGTCTTTTTTTAACATATAATATTTTTGAGCAAGTCCACAACTTTATCTTAAACTGGAATTAGGAATATCTTTTGTAATATTTGGGATATAATACTAAGATTAAATTATTATTACTTAATACACAGGTAAAAGGAGGATGCCGACGAATGCGTAGAAAATAAATAAACCTAGATAAACGTACAAAATTTTTTTATTAAATTTAATCGGGGGAAATGCGCGGAAATATAAAAAAAAATCAAGTCAATTTTGTTAAAATGAGTGAAAAACTCAAGATTTCGTCCGACATCTAGTGTTAAAAATTAGAAAAATCACTTTTTTATGTTTTCCACTTTATAGAGAAGACATTTTTTATTCAAAAACTTCAGAGTTTAAAGATTCTTCGTGCTGAAGTCGATTTTATAGGATTCATGCTAAGTTTGACCATGGGCCGCTAACGGCGTCCTCCTTTACCTCGGTAGGGTTTACCATTGTAAACTTATTTTCTGGTTTTAAATAAATAAATAAATAAAATTCATTTGTAATATTCCAGGGTGACAGCGGCGGTCCTTTAGTTTCCGATTTAGTTTATGGAGGACATTCAACCAAGGTTTTAATAGGCCTTATTGAAACAACCGATGAAGAATGTGCAAAAGGTTTTCCTGATACTTTAGCAAATGTATACATGTATTTGGATTTTATTGATGAAGTTATCTATCCTGAAAATACCCCTGCGGGACCGTCTACAGGATCCCATATGCGACCCCTTATAAGACCCCATATGGGACCGCGTACATGACTCCATATGAGACCCCGTATGGGACCCCATATAAAACCCTAAATGGAACCTCATAATAAATGCAATATGAGACCCCAGATGAGACCGCATATGTGATCCTATAAAATATTTGTTATAAAAATTATTTAGATTTAATAATCAGAATAAAAAATTAATTACTGTAACAAAATAAAACAATTTTTTTTTATCCTGTATTTTTAAAGAATTAGGTCGTATTTTTTCTTTCTTCATTCATTCGAAGATCAATTTAAAAATTTGTCGAGATAACGTTACGTCATACTAAGATAACTATATGTATGAAAATATACAAACTTTAAGCATCTACATATAGAGTTATAACTTTTGAAATTATTATAACTTTGAAAAAAATAAAAAAATACGTCCTAATTATTTTTGGAAACCTTGCCGATTGCAGGTAAAAGAAAATAATTTTATTCTCCAGTTTACGTCCTTATTGAATACTATGAAAGCATGAACGAAAAAGCGATTTTTTTAATGACTAAACGTGAAGTTTTACCCGTTGATTTTTACATTCGTGTAAAGATTGAATATATTACTGCTATTTATTTTATAATTTTGATAAATTTTTTTAGTACCCATAGCTTCTGGCAGATAATCAACAAAAGCTTTTTCATTGACCTGCCTTTTAACAGTCTCCTTTCTAGGGACTTTGATTCTAGAACAATTATTAGACTTTCACGCTGTTATTTTCGAACTAATGCATTTTACCCAAGTCTTTATCTATTCTTTACCAAGATTCGTCTGTATTATTCCCCTGACAGCCGGCATGACGCCATATGGTGATGGTCACATATCTCGTATCTACTACTAGTTGGGGTACACTTGTATGGACATTTGCGCCAAAGTTGCAAAAGAAAAAATTACGGCTGTTAAACGGTTAATATTGGCTGATTATTTTCATGCTCTCTATTTTTATATCTTAGTAGCCACCTTAGAAAACTCTGCATTTTTACTCTTATTGCTACGATGTATTTCTTAGCTTATAGGTCTTGGATATACGTAGCTAGATACAGTCATATAGATAGTGACTTTTACTAAATCTGCGTACAATCCCTAATAGATCTATGTAGGGATTGCGTTTTTCTTAACAAAGAGTTTGAATTTTTGCCTTAATTTTTTCTTTATTTATTACACTTGTAAGTATTTCTTCTTTTATATTTAAAATGTTTTTTTTTTACTGAAAGAGCCTATCAAATAGATGTTGCGAGTGCTGGTCGGTTACAATAAGTACCTGGTAGAACAGACAACGAATAAATAACTGATTATTTGTTTAAGTAATAGATTGTTGATACTAGACCATATTGAGCTTATTTTAAACTAATTTTAACAAAATGTAGTCTTCTGATTATTAAATGAGTTTGTGATCGTTAAATAAGATTGGAATACACGGAAACTATTTAGATTTACATTAATTATATTTAGTAAAAAACTTACCATAAATTTGAACACGTAACTGTAAACTCTATATTTTAGTTTCAAGTTACTCTAATGCACTATTCATTGTCTATTTTATCTAGACTTTAGACAAAGGAGGACACCGATAGCGGCCCATGGTCAAACTTGGCATGAATCCTATAAAATCGACTTCAGCACTAAGAATCCTTAAACTCTGAAGTATTTGAATAAAAAATGTCTTCTCTATGAAGTGGAAAATATAAAAAAAGTGATTTTTTCTAATTTTTAATACTAGGTGTCGGATGAAAATCTTGAGTTTTTCACTCATTTTAACAAAATTGACTTGATTTTTTTTTATATTTCCGCGCATTTCCCCCGATTAAATTTTATTCCAATATTAATATTTTGATCAACTCTAAAGAATAAAAAATATTTGAACGTTTATCTAGGTTTATTTATTTTCTACGCATTCGACGCCGTTCTGCTTTATCTTAAAATTATTTTCTTTAATCTTAGAATTTACGCAGTCTTTTAAGAATGTTGGAATATGAATACTAACGAAATTTGATGTCTTTTATGTCTCGCCACTTATTATCACTGATTAACGATCGAGCTTATATCGATCTGGCTATTGTCGATTCGTTATCGAAAATTTTGGCCTCTTCTAAATCTTCTGCTCCAGTCGCTGCGTGCCATCTAGATATTAACATTGTTTATAAATTCAAGGACTGTAGCTTTAAACCAAGTTTGTAACTTTAAACCACAAAAATTCCAATAAGTCACTGTATTTGGTAGTGTCCCAAATTTAGCATATATCTCTCAGGAGTTAGTGCTACCTCCCGCTATTGTTCAATAGCAGCAAGGTAAAATGGGCACGCAGATTAAATGAGACGGAGTTATACTCTGCTCAGACATAACAAGGTTGCTCTCGTGTGAAACTAAGAGGCTTTTGGTGCAGGTACTCAACGTCCTCTACAATGACATTCCAGGCTATCTACTCTCTAAATTAATTTCAGTGAAAATTTCACTATTTTAATTAGTGTAACTTATTTCACTAGAAATTTAGTGCATAGTCACTAAATTCCAAGTGACTATGACAAACAGAATTTTCGCGCTAAAAGTCACTATCAGCCTAGTGAAATTACGCTCCCCTTCTTACATGATTCCTGGAAAATTCGCGGCATTCGGGCGTTTCGTCCGTCAAGAGTCAAGCCTCAAGCGTCAACTCAACACTGCAGGAGCCATTCTCATTGAAGGTAGGTTTTATTGTAATAAAATCTCATTTTAAAAGCTCAGAAACGTTTTTACATCCAAATTTATGTACTTTTGAATATACAAATTTATTTACACTCAAATAATTGATTGTTGAACGTCTATTTATAAAACCTAACCTCTATTTTATTTTTGCTTTTTATGTCTTACAGGTAATTTGCATTGAAATAAATAATATCAATTTTACTTTTATAATGCAGAAATATTTGGTCCTGTAGCAGTTGGGCTTCCATGGAGAAATTCGTAATATACTGTCAGTCAAAGAGCTCCGTATTCGTTTGTCGAATCAACTAGATGACAATACATTGCAAATTTTCGAAGGTATGTAAACATACAATATAATACAAAATTATACCATATCTAATGGTCAATAATAGACAACATAAAGAATAGATAATACTAATTACATTTTTTGTTAAAGCAATAAATATTAAGTATACTTATATTAAAATAAAATTATTGTATTTACAGGAAGGTTCAGATATTGCTCAATTTGCTGAGAGCAAAAGGGAAAATAGTAAGACCAGCATTCAACCGTACATCATTTGTCAGAATGGACAAAAACAATATTATTTTATACAAGCTGATGGATGGACGCTACACAGATATGATAAGACCGTGATAGTAACAGCTTTCGATTTGCTTTTTTAGTTTCTGCTTAAATTTAAAGTACCCTGAAGTGCTATTAAATTTCTTCAATTTTGTAGATCATTATATTTACAATGTTAATCCAAAATCTGGATCTTTAGTAGCCTCACTTCATGTGAGCATAAGTAATGTAAAAATACAGAACAAATAATATATTTATATATTTAAATATTTACCACTTTATTTTATTTTAAATGATCTTCTAAATATTTTTTAGGTTTTATCTACATATTTTGAATTTTTTTCAGTTCGAATTGAGGTTAATTTCAAAAGAGATTAATTCCACTAGTAAGTTTACAGTGATAATTTCACTGGTAAGCTTACAGTGAAAATGCACTAGTTTTCTAGTGTATATATCAACTAAATCTATTAGTGAAATATTTTCACTATCTTTTTTAGTGACTTTTCACTATTTCACAGTGACCGACTTATCACTTGGTCAAATAAAAATATACACTATTATTAGTGAAATTTCACTGAAAAAAATTTAGAGAGTTGGTTACACCAAGAATGTTCAATTATGGAAATTTGGGATTGTCTCTTGATTCAATTCAGCCCAAAGCTAGCTGGTCTAAGTTTGTGATTATACTTAAACGAATTTAGGGAGAACAAATTTATTTTACAAATTGACAATAGAACTGTAACACCAATTTTTTTTTATAAATCATCTATAAGTCACCATACAATGTAATCTTTACAGCACTATATTAGAAAAATTTTCAAGTAATCCGAGAATATGACGGCTTGACCACGTATAGTGCAGTGGTCGGGAAGTTACAATAATACGTTTTCCGGAATCTATATGGAATGTTTCGACGCCAGATTAGGATACGCACGTTCAATACAATACCTGAGTAGTGGAACCTGCTATATCTTAATTTGATATTTTTTCAGTTAACTGAATGAATGACTATTAAATTTTAATTAAAAAATAGTTTTAAGGCAGCTTTTGATTAACCTACAGAGCACGTACAATCACATACACATCTTCGAAATTCCACACTATGCATCAACGTGTCAAAATGTAAATTTCACGCTCAATCAGTAATGCTGTACATATTTAAGGTCTTATTTTTGTTAAGGGCCTGGAGATGACGCAGTTAGTTAGTTATATCTATACGTACGTTTGAAGCCATTAGGGAATTGAATTTCCTTTTTCCCCGTGCTAACTATAATAGGCTGCTTCAAGTGCAGAAGGCCATTTTCCGACAACTCACCAGCTAGCACTTGGCGCGTACAGCCAGAGAGTGCCAAGTCTCGTGTCCACCTTCGCTGTACTATCATCGATCAAGTGACTCTTAGTTTCATCCTTGCGAAAACGCGCGCAAGGGGATTAGCACGTTTTCGAGCTGTTGGCAAAGGACGCTTGCGCTTTTTTTACCCCGATTCCAATAAATAAAGGAAAACAATAGAAAAGAAAATAAGAAAACAGTGAAACTGAAGCAGAGCGTGAGAGAACGAGAACACAAGAAAGAGATAAGAGTTTTATTTGAGTGAAAAGAATGAGATTTAAGGTAGGGAGCGAGATGCAGAAGTTCATTAAGACAAATTGAATTTTCTGTTTTAATGAAATGGCGTATGCGCTGTATAACAATCGTTGAAAACGATTCTGGGTCGAGGATGTCCAATATATTGTGCGTGCTGTTAATCTCCGTCAATATTCAAGAAATGATAGTATAAACTGTGCATTGCACTTCTAATGGTTATTTTGTTTGATTTGTAAAACAGTACCAGAAAACGACTAAGCGAGATATCGTTTTGGAATAAAAAATTTAGAAGAATCTATAAATTAATTCACTTTTATTTTTGTATAAGCTTAGGTTTAAATGTTCTTATATTCTGGTTTTAATGTTAGTATAGTATGCAATACTCTAAATATGTAATTGTTACGTTATCGCAACAGCAAAATCTAAATTTTATTTTTCGGGATGTCAAGTGCACGGCCCCGGTTTCATAAAAGGGGAATGTAAAAGAAATAATGCGATTTATCTTGTTAATATTGTTCGTTTATTGTACTGGTTCCGTAGTTCCTTGGATAATAATA
This sequence comes from Megastigmus dorsalis, assembly GCA_900490025.1. Classification (NCBI taxonomy): domain Eukaryota; kingdom Metazoa; phylum Arthropoda; class Insecta; order Hymenoptera; family Megastigmidae; genus Megastigmus; species Megastigmus dorsalis. The sequence continues at coordinate 7,805 of UELU01139033.1, forward strand.
TTTTTTTGTTTTTTTTTTATTGTAACCCTTTTTATTTGTTGTCCTCAATGTATTTCTTCACTTTTCTTTTTTATAAATCAATCAGTTAAATCCCTTTTGTCTATTTTTGGTTTAATTAAATCTCTTAAATCCGGTCCTTTTTTATAAACCAATTAGTTAAATCCCTTTTGTCTCTTTTTGGTTAATTAAATCTGCAAAACTATTCAGTTCTGGTCGGCTGACAAAAAAACTATATGGCTCTCTAGCCGGCTAATCATAACTACGGCGCTCTGGCCGGCTAATCACACCCTAATTGACTAGAAAAATCCAGCCGGGCTCAATGGCTCGGTATAGGGATGGCCTGTCACCCCGCTCCATTGAGTCCAGCTGCAATTTCCTGTCTTAGAATTATTAATCAACTATAGTATAATTGTATTGCTAAATAAATGTATTTTATTGTAATGCCAATTTAGAATGTTTTTTTTTAATTATTCGTGATATTCAAAAAGAAAAAGAAGTTTAATTTAAACCGTGGTTGTCGTGGATAACATTAAAAGTATATTTTAATTTTGTTTCTCTCTCGCACTTATTCGTGAGAGTTTTAAGTGTTGGAAGTCGTACGGCGACTGCCGAGCTCAAGTTTGGTATTTGCTGAGTTCGCGTTTTGAAATCATGTTTGGTTGAGTGTAAATTGTTTTCTCTATGTATGTATTATTTAGATTTAATAAATTTTGAATTTTGGTTTATGGAACGTAACAGTAATTCTGAAGTTATTGATTTCAAATAAATAAATGTGTATTGAAAACCATGTAAAATATTGGACACACATTTTTCAAAAAAATATTTATCTTTTAAAATGTTCTTGTTGTTTAGAACATAAATGGTAATCACGTGGGATTAAATCAGAGTTGTAAGCTAGGTATAAAATGACAGTTGGTCGCTTTGAAGGAATGATATTGATATAAATCCTGCATTGAAATTATTTTTCTTTGAAAACTTCAGCGCGTATCAGATTTTTTTTGTAATTTCAAACTTAATTTATGTTTAATTTATTACATATCAGTACTGAAGTTTCGGGATCATTATTCCTCTAAGAAAATGCTTAAAAAAGGAATCTGTATATTATGTATATTATTATTATATCCTAGATCTTCTCAGTTTAAAGAAATACTTCATATTTGACTTGAAATTTACTAAGGAATCGAAAAATGCGTCTAAAGAGGGTTTGGGATCACTGATTAACGAGGAGGGGACACAAAATAACGAATTCAAGAATACTACATATAACTGTATATAACATTTATGGAAAATAAACAATATTGCCGTTGCTCACACTTTTTAAGTAAAAAAAGTGGCCATAGTCGAGATCGAAATAAAGAATATGAAACTTGGGAGAAAAGTAGATGATTCTTTCGGGTAGTGAAGCCTCCCTTGTTATATGATGTATTATATCTCTTCAAATTTGGTTAAACCTAAAGTTTTCCTGTGCACCAACTTATAAAATTCTACATTTTTTAAAATTACCAAGTAACACTTTTTATAAAGAAGAATTTTATGTACATAATTTGTAATTTTAAATTTTACATGTATATACTGTATTTAATGGTTGATAATTTTTATTTATAAGGGTGTAACATAACATAAAGGAATAATAATTGTACCAAAATATCTTAATGAGTAATTTTATATTATTCCTTTCTAATTATTTTCTATAGATTATATTGATTATGCCTATTAATTAATATAATTTCTAATTTAGAGCATCTTGTGCACCGGTATTTATTCCAATTGTTTTGTTCAAAAGTTATAAGAGAAAATGTACTCACGATAAAACTTTGCTATATATATACACCTTTCGTCATATATATATATATATACATATGACGAACGTACGAACGGTAACGTTTTAATGTAACAGTAATTACAGATTATATAGCAAAATTTATTATAAAGTGAGATTGTTTCAATTTTGCAAGAGTATTTCTTTCTGAGTATATCAACCTTAATACATCGAATCTAGGATCCAATATTGAATAAATAAATAATATTTCGATTGATTTTTTTTTCACTTGTCTACATCCTATTTCCTGATCTTTTCATATACAAGTATTTATATAAATCTCTTTATGAATACTTCCCTGAGTCAATTTAACATAAAGTCTACAGCACCGTGGGGGTCAGTCGAATAGTCGTCAAGAAGTCAGCTGCTCGGAATAAGTGACCGGGTGAATTGGTGCAGAGAACACGGTCAGTGAATCGCTAGCTGCCCAAGTCTGTCCGGTGAGAATCAAAACTAACGCGCATTGCACGGTGGCTTGTAAACGTATCAATAATATGTTTCCCTCTCTTGCCTTAGGGCTATACAAGACGGGTAGAGCTGCCGCGAAGACGGGAAAACTTGTTAATCAAGAAGTCAAGATCATGGGGTTAGCGCGTTCAAACACGTGTATGTGTGTATGCGTACGTATACTATTGTTCGAATGGCTTAACGAGATACTTGATAAATGATCTATCGCGTGACATAATTTGTTTTTGATCCTGTACATGGCAGCTGGGAAAGTGAATCTATGAAACTTATAAGTTATACGAAGTTGAGGTATAAAGGCGGTGGAGCAAGGGGTGAGATCGTTTTTTTTTTGAATATATACTTTTTTAATGTCTAGGATGTGTAGATAAAATTGATCGTTAGTTTTTACTTAAGATAAGTTAATGTTAATTGTTTTATTACATAAACATGCATGTTGGTTTATATAAACATATTATTTATATGCGATTAAGATATCTTAATTGATAAACACAAGGAGAGTCCACACCGTCTAGGTCACGAATTTTGCGGAAACTTTACAGAGACATTCTTTGATGATAAATGTGCGATAAGTGTTTCAGCTGTTATGCCAATGATTTTGTTTTAGAATATTTGAAAAACGTATTAAAGGCCGAAGGTACGGAAAACAGTAAATGTATTCTTAAAGACAATGACGTATTTAAACAATTTTATGCTCTTCACAAATCCTTTGAAATTACTACTGTCAACTTGTTAGATATTATTTTATTAGAAATGTATGCTTATGGCTTGTTTAGTTTGACGAAACATTTACACGATATAATTTTTGAGAAATAAAATTTGTATAATTATACATTATTATTATTTAACCCATTAAGGCCCAAGAGCCCACATTTTTTCACAAATCTTTGTCAGTTTCATTATATTTTTGTATCCTACTGCTCTCTTAAATACATATCTCTTAAATACAAGAATTTTTCATATTTTTTATTATTTATTACTTCAAAAAAATAAATTACAACATAATTAAATCTCGGTACAGCACATACCAAAAGATTCACAGTAATAATTCATTTATTATACATTCATTTTTACATTTTTGGTTCGATCACATAAAAGTTATTTACAATTTACAATACATGTTTACATATTTACAAAAAACAGATAAATTTTTTAAAAATTGTACATGAATAAGTCATCGCTTGAAGCCAAAAGGTAGCGAGTAAGTAATTTCAAAATTTTTTTAGTAAAATGGAGTATGCAAAAAAGATGACTCTAGTTCTAGTATAGTTCTACAAGACAGTATAGATAAAGTAAAACATATTACCAATAATCCTGACGAATATCAGCAGATATTATCCAATTTAACTAAAAATTTATTACCCAGTGCTCAAACACTAGGAGACCAGGTAAGTCGCCTTGATGTTGTATTATACAAGATTTTGAACAGTGATTCACCAAAAAGGGATATATTTATTTTAAATCGCAAAATCGTGAAAATCATCTTTCTGAAGACAAAGAGTCACAGTACAGTGATGAAAAACTGCAATCGAAGTTTACCGATGAAATTATTATAGTTAGTGCACCTAAACAATATCGACATCAAGCACAGGGTATTCCACATCACCCTCTTATAAATAAAGGAAAAATCAAGTGGGACAATACTGGCACTCATAAACGATGCGATGACACTTAGAAAAAATGTAAAGGCTGGTGGGAGAGATGTATTTGCTACTATCAACGATATCTCGATGAAAAAAAAAGATATCTCAAATCTTAAATATGGATTTTAAAGGGTAAGAGTAGACCTTTCAGATGGTTTTCCTCGTTTTCATAAAAAAAATTTTTCCGCGATGTTATGGGATCTCAAATATACCAAAAAACCGCCTTTTTGCCTTTTTTAGGTTAGGCTATCTAAAAAAAACTGACGTGATAGACAAATTCTGACTCCGGATTCGAATTCTACACAAAAAATTACTTCGAAAATGACCCTCAGTTGGCCAACAACAATCACAACCCCTTATTTACAGATCTGTGTAATCATAGAAGTGTCTTAGTTAAAAAGCTACTCAAATTGGATCTTCAATTACCTTCACAAATAGAAAATATTGATAAACCGAATTCTAGTTCTTCCAAATTAATTGCACAATTTTTCAAAAACTGCAACAAGTCAATTTAAAATGTATTTTTGTATTCTTCATTATTATATATATATATATATATATATATATACCATGTATTATAAAAAAATAAAGTAAGCTAAATAAGTCTCTTATGAGACTTAAAATGCTAAATATAAAAAAAAAATAAATGTTATGTGATATATTAGTCATCGGCATTTATGAAAATTTACTTACCCATTACAATCTTTGTATTGGAGTCATAATGGTAATTTAGGCTTAAACTTTATGTTTTTTATCAGTATTGACTTTCGTTATGGTTTTGCAAGCATTAGATTTCACGTCAAATACTGAAACTAAGTCGAACCGTTTTTCTTCTTGGATGTCTAGACAGAAAAAAATGAAGTAAAAAATTAGCACATGTAATGAACAGAGAGAGAGAGAGAGAGAGAGAGAGATTGGCCCATATGCATTACATTTAGCTTAAATATTGCGATTTACATTATATATATATATATATATATAACAGCAATAAAAATTGGGTGGCAAAATTTAACGAAGCATTTGAAATGTAAAAGCAATGAATAAAATAAACAATATAAAACAAAACAAAATAATAACAATAACGTGAATGAAAATAGTAATGAATCTGGATAATGATAAAAGTTTTTTTTTTACTGAGTTTAAAATATAAAATAATTTGAGAGCTGTGCGTCTTTGCGCTCTTGAGGTATAAACTAGATGATGAGATGATGATGATGGGATGATGATGATGGGTGAGGTTGGTGCGGTTTCGAAGTGTCCGAACCCTCGATGTCATCCCAAGTCTTCTCCTCGCAGTCCCTCCGTCTCGATTCTGAGCCTCCAGTCGGCCTTGTCTCTGCGCAGCAACTCATCCAGGAGGTCGGCCTTGTAGCTTGTGCAGTTCTCCGGACAGAAGGGCGGCGGTGCGTGGTCGTGTATGATGTTTGAGGCCGTGATGGTGAGGCCTCTGTTCTGGATGCTGCGTAGAAGAAGGTTCTTGGAGGAAGCCGGCTGGAGGAGCGAGCAAACACGTCAACGTTCATACGCTTGAAGATGACGGCAAGGTATACTGGGTTGCTGTGTGCCATGATGTTAAACGCCAGTGAGCCAATAAGGAGCTCGCGGCATCTGTTAAAAATAGATCCAACCATGTGTGTGATTGGTGATCTAGTTGTGTGGCGTGATGCGTCGGTTCGGAGGGGATTAAGTACAGTGAATTATTTTGTATGTGTGTTTGGTGGTTATTTGATGCTGCGTTTATTACAGACATGTTTGTGTTAAAATCGCCAGTTACGATAACATGCTTGTAGTGGGGCAAAAAAGAGGAGAGTGCGTCAAAGAACACTTCGGGATATGAAGCGTGTGGGCGTCTGTACACCACCGAGAAGAGTAAGATGTTGTTTCCCGTTTTTAATTCTAGGATGAGGAACTCGAGTACGTTAAGAAAACATCTCTCGGAGGATGTCAGTACTTTTACAGTGAAGTAATCACGCACATAAACAGCAACACACCCCCCCCTCCCTCTTTGCCAACTCTATCGTGTCTAAAGAAGTTAAAATTTGGCATTTTTAGTATGGAGTCGGCGTCAAGGTCGCTGAGGAATGTCTCAGTGACAGCCAAAATATCACACGGCGTTAGAGAAAATTGCGCCTCTAAGAGCGCGAAGTGAGTTTTGAGAGCCCCCATGAAATACAACCACCGACCAGCGGCTGAGAGCTACCCAAGACGAAGACGATGCGGTGTGACATGCTCTCGCCTCCCCAGATTTCCCTCCACATTATTGTAGACTACGCAGGCATAGTCGAAGAGCGGAAAAATCAGCCTCTCGACCAGGTTCTTCTGCATCTCGTGTGACAGAGCGTGCTTGTGATGTTTCAGTGTATGAAGCGCTCCAAAAATCCGTCGAACCACCCGCTCAACCTGTCTCTCCCAGTTTAGAGTGGACGTAAGGCAGACACCGAGACTAATTTCAGACCATTTGCAGACGCCCAGAATGCTATCGCTGATGCATCCCTACTGACTGCGGCAATTCTTTCGATTAGGTCAGCAGGAAAAAATGAGAAGTAAATCTGTGTATCGTCTGCAAGTATCATGTGTTTTGAAACACTCAGCACAGATGGTAGGTCGTTAATATATACAATAAAAAGCAGTGGGCCGAGTACACTACCCTGAGGTACACCCGCCATAACTCTGATCCAATCCGACACAGAGCCGCCCTCGTCATCAACAGCCCGAAGTCAATCATGCAGGTATGAGTAGAACTACCTCAGAACTCTGTCAGAGCACATCAAGCGTTTAAGCTTCTGAAGCAGAAGGTAATGTGGCACCATGTCGAATGCCTTAGAGAAATCGAATAGTATCAGAAGCGTGATCATCCTTTTATCAATGGCACAGCGAATGTCGTCAAGGACACCAAGGAGTGTTGTCTGGGTGCTATGGCCACGCCGGAAACCAGCCTGCCTAGAATTTATAAGACCAGCGGACTCGAGATGATCAGCCAGCTGGTTATGGACCAAGCGCTCCAGAGCCTTGGAGATCTCACGCAGCTTCGCGATGGGCCTGGTGTCCGGCATGGAGCGTAAAACAGTAGTCTTAGCGAGGGGGCTTAGAAACGCCTTTCTCCAGAGAGCTGGAAACGAGGCACTTGACAGTGCGATGTTGAAAAACCTAGTGAGCGGCTTGAGTATCGCCGGTGTGGCTAACTTGAGCATTGAAACTTAAATCCCATTCGGACCAGTCGATTTCGATGTAGATGCGCTTATAGCCAGAGAAACTTCACGCTCCCTGACCACTTTAAAATCAAACATCGAAACAGGGGGCACCTCAGATGGCGTTGCAAGAATCCCCAGCAAGTCGGTGGCCTTAA
>UELU01139033.1:15827-31878 GCA_900490025.1 Megastigmus dorsalis
TTCATTAAAATTCGGATACATAAAGCTATAATGCTGATCAACCGGCGGGGAATTTTGAAGGTTAAGACTGATGTGACTCACCAAGCGCTCCTGGTCGACTCTGCTGAGAGATCGAGATGCAATTGTGTTGTGAACCTTAGGTGGTCTAAAGAAATTAAAGCCAATCTCAATGCAATCATGACCAGCTATAAGGGGCGCATTCGACTTGCAATAAGACTTCAGGGCGCTTGAGTCATGCAAGATGAACAGTTCAAGCTAGGTTTGCTATGGACGGTCTCTATATGTTGCGTGTTGGGTTGATTCAGATGAGACCAGATAGAGAGATCGAGTCCCTAAACCTGATCGAAGACAGTTCGAGGCTCCATCATTGACAGCCATGTCAATGTTAAAATCACCTGTGATTGCAACGTTGAGATAGCCAGGTAGCAGCTCAGACAACACCTCGAAAAATACAGTGGCAAAAAGTAGCTTATGTCCACAAACGCGCAATTCCAAGATCAAGAATTCAGGTGTATTGTCGTATGCCGTATCTGAATGAGCAAGTACTTTTACTTGGAAGTAGTCCCTGGCATAAACACCAACGCCGCCCCCCTCCTTATCAACACGATCCAATCTGAAAAAGTTATAGCCCGTAAAAACAACGTAATTATTTGTGGTGCAGTGATATTCAATGAAATTAAAATGAGTCATGAGCCTATTAACATTGAGATGTGCGATTTTAATGATATCCCTTTTCACTGAGTCAGTCCCGCGAATAGAAGCCGGTTGAGATGTGAAACATCATTACATGCGCGGCAGAAGCGATTCAAGGTCACTCCGATTAAATAGGGATGAGACGGCTATCAGGAGTTTCGCGCATAAAAACTGTCAAGTTTCTGATGATCGGGCAAGCACAATTAAGGCGCTTCTGAACCTCAGTGGCCTTACGTAGAAGTTGGTGGACTTGCTTTGGCCACAGCGGACGAAGAAAGGTCTGCGAAGAAAGATCTACCATCAGAACCAAAAATTGATTGTCAAGTGACATCTCTTAATTTAACGCTATTTGCCAAGACAAAGTCGCGACCAGTAGTCTAGTAGAAATCATCTTGAAAACTACTCCTCGAAAGTTGCTTGACTGTTCGGCGTTTCCACGAACAACGTTCCAATCTTTGTACTCAACCACATGCGACTTGAGGTGGGGCAACTGAATAGCGTCAAGAATCGTGCTCTCAACAGTAATGTCGTCGAGACTAATATCGCATGATAGACCAGAGATCAACCCCTCACACGAATCGACAGTGGCTCTGGACTGAGCGATGCGACTTAAGCTCAGTTCGCATGCTTGCAACCTCACGACTAGTCGTAGCATGATCAGCGGCAAGTGACTCAAGCGCCTCTAACGTCCTGGCCTGGGCTGAGCGCGTTTCCATAGTAAAATCGTTAAAATCTTTATGAAATGCAGAGAACCATACCGGCGGCTCACTACTCTTCGTGACAAGCTCTGCAGATAGACGAGGCTGCTTAGGATTTTGCACAGAATTAGGTGATGGAGGTGAGGCTGGGTGCTTACCGGCAGCCAAGCTTGAGAGAGTCTCGATAGTACAGGCAACAACAGCCGGGGTTGAAGATAACACTGAGTGGGCAGGTATACAGCAATTTACTACGCTTGATGAAATCATCCGCAGAGGGTCGCAACAGTCAAAATGAAAGAGGCTCGTACATTTAATACACTGAACGGTGGGACGAACTCGCCTAGAAATAGTATTATTGCATTTTGCACAAGACTGCCTATTCATAGTACATTAAGTGTGACTGGAAACAACAAAAGTACTAATTATATAGGTTACGCAATATAAAAAATCGACTAGTGCACTATAAAACCACGAGTGAATTCAGTAAAAATTGATTTACCAAAAAATGCTTCTCAAGCCTTATAAAATAGGTTAAAATAACTAAATTTAATTAAATCAGTATAAAGTACTTATTACAAAGGTTGCGCAACATAAAAATCGACTAGTGCAGTTCAAAAACCACGAAAATTCGCTAGAAATTCAATTGCAGAAATTGCAGAAATTCCTGCAAAATAAGGGATTCGTAAGGGATCATATTGAGATTGAAATATCCAGCTAAGAAAGTAAGAATACATTTTTATTTTATTTTTATTGTTTTTAATTGTTCTTTGATCTAACAATAAAAGACAAGTTTTTCTTACAAGTATTAAATTTTAGCTTATTATCTAATACTTCTTGATCTGATTTAGCCAACTTTTTGTCATTTTCTGCGATTTTTCTTTTTAATCTCTCTATTTTCGCGTCATATTTGACTATTGTTTTAACCATTGATGCCATTTCTAAAATAAATATAACAATAATATATTAATTTGAATAAGCTATATTATTAATATTAGAGTAATAAAATAATATTAGGATTAATCTCTAAGCTGCACTGTTTCCTCTTTTTGATTTCCTTTATCCATTACTGTAAAAACATTAAATCAGTTTAAAATATTAAATTAGTTTTATAGATGGAGAGTTGATGGTTACAAGTCGATCTCCATTCTGGTTTGTCGAGGACAAAGCCACGGTGGTTTGCTTTTTAGTAGCCCAACAAATCGTATTTCTGTGTTATGACCGAGTTTCGTCTTATTACGAAAGAAGGTCGTCGTAATTTCGTGCTTATTTTAACAAATAATTATTTATTAAAGCGAGAACCGGTCTTGACTCGAGAATCGTTATTATCGCTCACAAATCAGTTGATCAATTGAATGAATCAGAATCTTAAAAGTTCATTTAATTTTAAATGAATATTATCATGGAATTTTATAAATCTTTATTAGTCTTATTATTTTATAATAGTAAGTAGAATTTAGTAACAAATATTTAAAGCGTTTGACTCCATAAATTAGATTTAGAGGAAAGATATTACAGTGAATATGGTTCTTTTACACAATTTTAGTTTATATTGTTCCAAAAATTTATAACAATCATTAATAATGTTCTAACAATAAATTTACAATATTATCCTTATTCTAATATCCCTTTATATTTATTAATATATCAACCGCAATTGAAAAATTACATTTTTTACTTAACCGCACGCTCGCTAGACATATATATGTTTTTAGTTAATTTACTATCGCTTGGATAGGCAGGATTTCGAAATTGCTAGTTCTTTCTTGTTGTTGCCGGCGGATCTAATCGAGGTTCCCCCTTGATGACTCTTCGCTGGCCAGGTAGAACTGCTTGGTGTAGAGATAATTGTTGGATCTGCAGATTTCACACTGCTCACGCCGGAGTGACTCGACGGGCACATCCACCAATTACTTAGAACACATGAGAGCGAGGTTCTTCTCCTTTTGGAGGACCGGTTGCAACGCACGAGCACAGAAACATAGTAAAGAATGGCACTGAAAGGTATGTCGCGGGTGTTTTTATATGTCCGGTATAACTGCGCGGGTGGGAGCTTAAATCGTTCAATTGCCATGCGTGGCCCAGGTCGATGGCCGATCGCGTATTTTGTGGGGAATGTCGCGTCAGCGATTTCGCAACTCACTGCTAGGCAGCTGCAAGGTGATTGAAATGAAATTTTTAACGATTTCAATATTTTGCAATTTATAAGACTGCTAGACATTTAGGAAGTCGTGTAAGACATGACATACGTACAACTTAAAGTGGCTCTGGTGGGCTGGGCTGTATCAAGTTGGGGGTACGCTACTACGAAGCATCAAGTTGCGTTCAACTCTCTTATACTATAAGAATATTTAATAAAATTTTCCCAAAAATTCATGGATAGATAATAGTAGACTTTTAAAAGTAACATTGTTACCAGCCTATACGAACTGGAGCAATCTGATATATTTTTATATATTATATATTTTATATATTTTTCTGGAATAATGTATTTTTTAAGTTATGTAATGTGAAGTGGCGCAGTGTCTTGTTTTATATTATAAAGTGTAAGCACAGTCATGCATGCGTGAATAATCTCGATAATATAAGTTCATAGTTTTTTACAGTTAAAAATATGATTCTTTTATATTGTAGTATCTCACTAACAAGTACTGTTTTACCTGTTTCATAAGTCAGAGTACATATATTAAAAAAATTATATTTTAATATGAACACCTATATTATAACTTATATTATATTATAAATCAGACATATGTACAGTCTGTGTATAATATATTATTGCACTTGCGTAATGGTTGAAATATATATTCAGGATGTGAATTCGTCAGAATTCTATGCGTCCATATGATATGTAATATAAACGGATCAGAATGCCTTTACTTTTATGTAACTAATTCTTATACAACTTTTTATAGACGATGTATACAACTTTTTAGTTAAATATTTAAGTTATATTTCATTGCACAAACGATATTTTTCTTTGTAAAGCACAAATATAGTACATTCATAGTTACAGTACATAAACACTGATACGACAAGGTTCACTGAAAAATATGTGATTGCGGATAAAACGATGACAAATAATTCGATGTATAAATTATTCACAATTGACACAACTTTCTTTTGTGTACCTATCTTGTTTTCATTATCATGATTTTGATAAAATTAAATAAAATAACATCAAAATTAAAATTTTTAATAAATTAAAAGTGCTGCTACGAATTCCCTACTAACTAGCGTTTTTACTATCCATTTTTATATAAAATCACTAGTAAATCATATATTTAATATTTTGAAGTAAAGTATTTTTGTACCCACTGCCCCATTGAAAGTAGGCCTTCAGTTAGTAAATGCTCTATCAGTTTGCGATATCTCTACCTAATTTGTAAAGGTACTAGTATAATCACAAAATCACTAGCCAGCTGTATAATATAATCTTTGTTTTTGTACTCTATTAAAAGTGCAATCTTTAAGTAGTGATTTTACTATCGAGCAATATTTATACGTTTCGTTTAGTAAATTCACTGTTCTCAGAATAGGTTACAACATTACATTACTCTGAGTTCAGTAATTTTATAATTGATTTTTTACAACTTCAATTTTCTTTCCAAGCTTACTGTTCAATAGTAATTATCGCGCCTTGTCACAGATGTTTCTGTTCATTATTTCCCAACTTGATACGCACCCATAACGTGTAAGCATCTCTTAAACTTAATAGTTAATAACACTTTACTTACTTGTTAAAGTTTTCTTGACAAGTAATTGAATATATATTATAATTATAATATATTATATTAGAATAATTATTATTATATTAGAATATAATAATAAATATAATAATAAATCGAGTAAAGGCTATAAGCTTCTAATTCAGTTAAGTAAAAGGTCAATGATGCACTGAACGGGTTTCGTGCAGTGGTTGGAAGTATCACACTTAAATGAAATTCTATACCATACTGATTTAAATGTTTTATGTGGTTAATTGTTAATTAATTTGACTTAATTTATATAGGTATTAGTTTTAATGTTTATTAAGCATTATTATGTTAAATTTAAAATTTTTCAAATTTGCGTATCGTAACACTCCGGAAAGGCGAAAAAAACGAAACTTACACGAAACAAGTAGTATAACATTGACAGAGTCAGACATCGATAACGTAGAGGCCTGTTACACCCGTTTATACAGTGGTGTGAAGTGAGTTCAGTCAGACATAAAAAAACATTTTCAGCATGCCGTGTTGTTTGAGAGTAGCGCAAAAAATTTAAAGAATTAAAGCCGCGGTGATCACTACCCGCAATAGACACCCGATTTAGGCTCAACACTGGCCATTGAATCGTTAACGAATTTGTAGCACCACAATCTCAGAAATAATAATAGCATCTAAAGATAATTTGCGGTAAGAAACGGCTGAATTAAATAATTAGTACGCTATCAATCGCGCTTAGCAGATCATCCTTCACGCAGATGTGATTCACTACACTAATGTTATTTGCAGCTAATTGAAAACCTGAAGAAGTAAGTGATGCGCACACATATGTTAACATGGAATGCAGTGGGTTAAAAAATATAGATGAAAACTCTTGGAAAATGATAAAAGAGCATGATATTATAGGAATTACGGAGACATGGATGAAAGAAAAAGAGGAAGGATAGATAATAAAATAATTAGGGGAATTCGACCTTATAAAGGAAGCAGCAAGAAGAAGAAAGAAGAGAGGAAGGGCGATAGGGGGAATAATACTACGGATAAGGAAGAGCATAAGGAGATGGAAAAAGGGACAGGTAGGGGAACTGAAAAGTCAGAATAAGGAAATAATAATAAAAGAACCTAGAGTAAAAGGTAAACAGTGGGTAATAGGGGTAGTATACATGAGAAAAAAAAGAGGAGAAATATGGAAAATAATCGAGAAAATGAGTAGAAAAGAAAAGAAGGAAAGAGTAATAATAATGGGAGATTTCAATGCAAGAACGGCTGAAGAAGGATGTTGGCCGTGTATAGAGGGAGGTAGGAAATCTAGAGATAAGACTAAAAATAAAGAAGGGAAGAAGATGTTAGAAAAATTGGAGGAATTAGGGATGGCAATTAAAAATGAGGCAAGAGAGGGAGATCAAGACGGGAAATGGACGTATATAGGGACAAGAGGAAATACTACAATAGACTACTTAATTACAAATGAAGAAACGGAGAAGGAAATAAAAGAAATGATATATCAATAAAATGGAAAGATAGGGTGAAGAGGGAGGAGGTCAGAGAAGAGAGAAAATGGAGGGCAGATTGGTTGAAGAAAGGAATGGAAAAGTTCAAGGAAGAGATTAAAGGTATAAAGGCAAAGGGAGTGTTACGTTATACGCAACAGAAAATCGTTTATTTTAATATACTTATATTTATATTTGTGTATTTTTTTGGGGCTCGAGTGCTCGTCCCTTATGGGCCCGACCGCTTTTTGGAGCAGCGTACACTCTCCCCTTTCTCTTTCTGTACCTCCTCTCTTCTTAGATTGTTTGATTTAATTTAATTCGATTTCTTACCTCTTACTATTCTGGTAAATGGGGATCTCGACTTCCTTCTTTAGCTTTTGGTTTTGTTGGTCTTTATATTGAGTTGGCTTCTTTATATTTATACTTCCTTCCTTAGCTTTTGGGCGACATAGATATAATAAAAGTTCTCCGATATTTATCTAGTTTGATAATTAAATGTTTCTATGCAATCTTTTTTTGGGCAAATTATAAACTCGGCTCCTTGGCCGGCTGATCACGATTAATATATTGTCAAAAACTGCACGGCTCTTTGGCCGGTTAATTCCGCACTGCTTGGCTTGAAAAATGCAGCCCGGCTCAACGGGTCGGTATAGGGATGGCCTGTACCCCCGCTCCATTGAGTCCGGCTGCAGTTTTCCAGCGTTGAAGGAGAGCAGTTCTCTCACTCAACTTCGCTATCGTATCGATCCTCTTTCTCGTAGTATTGGGTGGTGAATATGGTGTTAATGTAATACTTTTCCACCTCTTTTTTTTTGTAGCCGGTACCTGCAATTTGTCTCTTATGATTAGCTGGTGGTTAGTGTTAGTAATTTTTTTTTGTGTATTGACCTTATCGTCTATGATTGCATGGGAAAAATTATGAACTTAACCTACTGCACTATAGTATTATTTTCACACAACTTATTGTCTGTATTATGATTATTTATATTTATTGTTATCATTATTTATTTTCGACTCAAATCTTCTCAAAGATCCAAATGAGAAGAGAAGTCCAGTGAACTCACGAGCACTCCGCACTCATAGTGGGCGATCTTCAGGGGCCCTGAATACCCTATCAGTACCCGCGGGGTGATCTGTCGTGGCTTATATTCCTTGGCAAGGTGGTCGAGGGCTAATTCCAAGCTCCTTGGGTGGAAGAAGCATATGAACGCGGTGTGTCCGCCCTTCGCTCGGATCGGTCTGATGTATTCGACCAATCCGAAATTGATCATGTCCGCGTACACCTGCGCATTGGTTTTGTTGGGTGGAAGGAGTACGTGGATCCTCCGTCCGGCCTCGTCCGCCATGACCCCCGTATTCGTCCATTCGGGAGCCTGTGACATCCTTGGTTTTGTTGCAGCCGTCATACTTGTTTCTTGTGGTGGTTGGTGTGTAGTTGTGGTTCTGGTTTCCGGCGGTGTCGTTGTCGCAGTCTTTTTGCGGTTCTTCAGGTGGTTAATGAGTTTGTCTATGTTTTTTGCATCTGTCCTGATTTTGACAACGGAGACTGGCTCTCCGTTGATGTCGGTCAAAACCTGGGCTGACGTGATCGGCACCAGTTTACTGATTTCGGAGGTTATCCTCCCTAAGTCTGAGATCCTTTGTTTTATAAGGAGACCCAGAGGGTCGTCGGGGCATAGGATCACTCTCTAGATTTCGTCCGTGGTGGTGGTTATGGTTCCTGTTGAGGAATTAATGAGTTAGTAATTATTCGATATATAGGTGCGGTGGTTAATCTTTAATTGGTACTAATGGGTGCTTATAAAATGGGGGTATACGAAAATTTGGTTTAGATCTTGGTTATTAATTGAAAATGGCTTCGGATAACCGTTATTCAATTTCTGATTTGTAAATTTGTTTATATCAAATTTGGAAATAACTAGAAAAAGAAAATTGTGGAAAATTAACTAAAAAAAAATTATAATAGTTAAGCACGTAAGTTAATTTTTAGATATAAGCTTTTAATCTATTGAAAATTTCTTCGAATAATTATATTATGAGTAGGCCGTATATAAGATAAGTTAATAAAAGTTGAATCCGTCGCAATTCACGCAAGTCGTAGCAGTTGGTTAATTTAGATTAATAGAATTGGGTTATCTGACCGTATATATATATATATAGATTAAAATAAATGTACAAAATTTGATATCAATTGTATACTGGTTAAAAGGATTGAATGATTAATAATCGTTAGAATTTAAGTAATACGTGTAGACTGGAAAATAAAATTTTAATAGTATAAATAGCAATCTGGCAGAACATAAATTCTGTCTAATTCTATATAATTGGTTTGTGAAAAATAAGGATATTATTGATCGTGATAACTAGAGGAAAGGTAATTTATATAAAACTTCAATATTATGAGTGTAAAATTTTGTATAAGTTATTTGGAAAATATTTACGATAGAATTTGAAGTTAAATAAAATCGGAATAATTATCCGTATAATTCCAGGGGTTGTATCAATTCTATAATATATAGTTGTTATTTGTTTGTAATAAAAAAAGAAACGAGGTTTACTGTAAAAAGATAATTCTATATTTATTTAAGACGTGAAATAATATATCTTTAAGGGAAAAGAAAGGAAAAACAATTCCGTTTGATTTGTAATTTTGAAATTTTGAAATTCAATAATTAATAAGGGACGTATATTTCAAATCTTTACTAGTTATTTAATTACTCAAGTGAGTTGTCGGAGTGAGACTGTATCATATAAAATGTAACGATATGTAAGTAAAATCGGTGTATAAAATGTTAGGTATAATTATAATAGCGAATAGCAGAATATTCTTGAAATTTTATGAATTATTTCTAATTAAATTTCCTGAAATGGGAAAATGTGAAAGGTTACTATTCCGATAAAGTTCTATTTTATAGTGCGTATATTATATATTCAGTTAGAGTTATAGGTAGTGGTGATTGATTGAGCTATATAAATTCAAGAGTCAGGGTAGAGATTTGTTAATCCGTAGTGTAAAACTAAGTTTTCAGATTTTCCGGGTTTTATGACTATTGAAAATCGGCTCCACGGAGGTTTTATTACCTTTTATTGTCCGTCCCTTTTCGTCGAGGATTAGGGAGCCACTTAGCCACTCGGCACGTCAGGTATAATATAATTCAGTACGGGTTGCAAAAGGTAAGTATATTATAAAATTCGGATATAATAAATAATTAGCTGCACCTGCAGACTTAAACGTGTTTAGAAAAGAGTTTAATAATTGTGAGAATTTAGATTGTTAAAGATTTCGACTGATTTACAGAAACAGGTATTGATATTGGTTAGATTCCGGTTTAGTGGTTAATTGTTTTTAGTTTGTTTTTAATATTTTAGGCTTATATTTTATTGAAGTGGTGTATTAAAAAGTAAAAAAACAAAAAAAAAGTTATGAGAGTCACTCGTAGACAACAGCGACAACTATGGCAATACCATAAGCTCCACCAAATCCAGTGACTCAGACGACGGCGGCAGAGGCGACGTCTGATCCTACGAATGAGACAGCAGTGGAGGTGGCAGTGGAGGCAGCAATGAAGGCGGTGACGAAAGAGACGGCAGTGGAGATGGCGTTTGGCTCTCGACGAGCAATGATTCCTCGAAAATAGGCGATGCAAGTGCGGGTGACGGCGCGGATAATACAGGTGACCTTTGCTCCTGAAATGAATAAATTTAAAGCTATTATTATTATTTTTTTTTTTAAAGAACATAAGAATGAAGAAAAGTACATACCGAGTCATGAGAAGATGAGGCAGGTGACGGAGACCGTGATAGAAGAAGCGACGCAGATGACAGCGGAGGCGTCAACAGCAACGAAGATGACAGAACCTCAACCCAAAATTCTTCATCTACTTATAAATAAATAAAAATTAATTTTCAAATTAAAAAAAAGAAAATTCTCTCACTCACGTGCATACCCGTACACATTACATTCAATAAAAAAATTAATTTTGTATATAAAAACTATTTTGTATGTAAAATTGTTCGCTCACATACACACACACGCGGACACATTTTATTCAATAAATTAATTTTTGTGGATAAAATTACTTACTGAAGGCGATTCACATGGAGACGAAAGCTGGGGAGGTGAAATTGACGGGATCGTTGGAGACGACGACACGGCAATGATGATTCCGACTCGAGTTCGCTGCAAAAATCCAATAAATATTTATACAACGAAGTCGCAGGCCCAGCGTCCTGGTCCTCCGCCTTCTCCTCCTCCTACTACTCTTCCTGCTCCTCGATCACGGCGCTAGTCAACTCCCACAATCTCGAAGCAGAGGGTTTAGAAGGCCGCACTTCCTCGTCATCTTCATCTGCCTCCTCTTCATCCGTCTCCTCAGTCATCTGAACTAGCTCCTGCAGTTGTTCCTGCTTGCTCGGATGTGAGGCTGAAGAGTTTTCCTCGAACCTTGCCGTCCAGCTTCTCTAATTCTTGTAGAAGATCCTCCTCTGACATCTTCTTCGTTGTGCAACTGCAAACAATCGACTACTGATCCTGTCACGATCACGGCGCCAGTCACCTCCCACAATATCGAAGCAGAGGGTTTGGAAGGCCGCATTTTCTCGTTGTCTTCATCTGCCTCCTCTTCATCCGTCTCCTCAGTCTTCTGAACTAGCTCCTGCAGTTGTTCCTGCTGCTCGGATGTGAGGCTCCAGAGTCTTCCTCGAACGTCGCCGTCCAGCTCCTCTAATTCTTGCAGAAGATCCTCCTGTGACATCTTCTTCGTTGCACAACTGCAATCAATCGACTACTGATCCTTTCGATCAGACTTCGCTTTTTTATATGCGTACCCTAAAGGCGAGCACTCAGTGCACGAAACCTTCTCAAAATCTCTTCTAATAAAATGATTCAAGAAGATTGGAATTGAAACAATGATTAGAAGAGAATTCGTAAACATGTAACCCGAGCTGTTTTTCTCAACAAGATGTAACGCGAACACCTTTCTCATCTTATTCTTTTTTTTACACTGGAAGCTTCTTTAACAAATAATATTATAAATATAAAATTTACACGATTTTAGTTTTAATCGTATAAATTTATGTAAAGTATTATTATTTGTAAAAAAAAAAAATCACACATAACTCATAAATTCATTTTTTTATTTTACACTTTTACATACACAAGAGAGCAAAACACTCATAAAACACAATGTTTACACTGACTGTAACTACACTTTTCACATACACTTTTTATACACTTGCACAATCAATGCATCAAAACACAACACACGCGAAAATACTCGTTGACGAGAGAAAACACAATGTTCACAATGACTGAAACTACACCTTTCACGTACACTTTTTATACACTTTCAAAATCAATGCACCAGGAAACATAACACATGCAAAAAAATACTCGTTGATGAGAGAAAACACAACACTCGCGAAAACGCCATCTTCATTGATAAGAAACTGAATGCTCAAAGATAAAAGCACAACACTCACGAAAACACTGTGTTTGTAACGAACAGAGTGGAACGATCGTGAAAAAAACCCGCATGGCTCTGCATGTGGAGGCGACCAGTTGACAGGAGTAAGCTGGCACGATGCAGTATTATGAGGAGGGGGGAAAGGGAAGTCTGCGGCGCGAAGCAGTACACGCCGGCAGATCCGCGCGATGCACGGCGGCAGACGCGCCTGCGCGAAGCAGTGTGGAGGTAGGACCTCGGGCGCCCCGCGAGTGCCGGTAGGCCCGTCTCGCACGGCGCCGGTACCACGCTGCGCTAGAAATCCCGTGCCTGAAATCCGGCTGCGCCAGAAATCCCTGCCTGAAATCAGGCTCGCCTTAAAACCGACTGCGCCAGAAATACATTGCGCCAGAACTCCCCCAGCTTACCTACTCACAGACTTTTTATTAATTAGTTTAAATATAACAATTTAAAAATTGGTCAAATCCATATTATTATTTGTGTAATAGTTTTAATAATTTACATGTTGTTTCTTATACTAATAATTTAATAAAACAATATATTAACCATTAAACTGTGTAGTAATAACAGATACGTAAAATACAAAATGTATAATTTTTAAGTCTGCGTTATTTATTAAGTTTTTATTATTAATTTTGTAACGTGTTAGAATAAAAACGAGAACTGAATATGTTTCAATTTTTAAAATATAATTTTTAAACTATTAAAAGCATTTGATTAAGTTAATTGCAATAAATTCTTAGTTTCTTTAAATAACAATATTAAATAATTCATTTCCTAAAGTTTCTTATTTTTATTCAATAAATAACTGTAATATTTAAGATTTAAAATAATATCATAATAAGCATATGGGTGTAACAAGGCAGGGGACACTACCCCCACTCCGTAACCCTTAGCATGTAAAGAAGAATCAGGACATTGAGTATAAGTAGGGCAGCAAAAGCCGCGAAAAGCTCGATAGCATCGCTCACTCACCTGTACTGTCAATCAGCAACTGTCACGCATATATATATTAAGTTTCATTAACCCTCTTGCGCAGGATGACGTGATATCACGTCATATCGAAGATGTTACCGTATGCAGGATGACGTGATATCACGTCACGACATTTTCTTAAATAACTTTTGATCTAATAACTTTTATGATATCTGAAACCCCAGAAATGAAAGCTTAAGAATACAGCTTTCAAGTGATATGATTATAAATTTGAGATATTTTTATTTTCATTATAACATATATGAACATGTTGTTTTTATGGATTTCATGCAATAAAAAATGAATGAATTTGCAAATAGCCAAAGTCAGGGATAACCCCTGCGCAGGAGGGTTAAAACGTTACGATTTATACGAAAAAGTATTCCTCGATTTAATGAGATTGAATAAATACAAAAGTAAGTTTTTAAATATATATTATTTCTTTCTTTCTATCCTTTCACACATCAAGCCACATCTTGAAATTATCCAGAAGTTAACCAAATGTTAAATACATGGGTAATTCCAGCATACTGATATTGTCCAGGGCTTACAGCACGCTGGATAAGTTAGAATTCATATTCACGATCTCGTCCAGGATTTAATTAATGAAATACGCCGGATGCGTCGTGGTGCACGCATACTCACATGTGCGCTAATCCATTTAAAAACGCTTAAGAGAATTCCTAGCTATTGGGCGAAAGTCTAGGCTCTAAAAAAATTTAACAAGGTTGAGCATCACCTATAACCGACGTAACATTTTTGGAGGCCCCGGGGGGATAGATTTATCTCAATAACACTTCTTCCTTCTTCGATATTTTCTCTTTCAAAATATTTTGTTAAAAGAAAAGCGTGTTTTTTTTTAAATAATTTAAAATAAATTATGTTTACAAATAAAAAGTGAGTAGTAAATGAGTTAAGCGAAAAATAAATGAAATTTTGAAAAATATAAAAAGTGAAAACAAAATAAGTGAATAATTTAAATGAAATAAATGTGTGTGTTCTGAATAACACAAAAATAGAAAAATGCAAGGCAAAGCGAAAGCCACATTTAAATTAAAAAATTCTAAAACATGTGTTACGTTATACGCAACAGAAAATCGCAACTGTTTTTTTTTTTTTGTTTGGAGGGAACTTTTCGTGCCGTCCTGTACAGGCCCGACCGCGGTTTTAGACGCGGTGCAACTCACTCGGTCTCTCCTGTTCTTCCGCAGTGTATTTAATATATCTTTGACTCTTACCTTTAATTCTTTAGAATTTTTTCTTTATTGGATATCAATTCGTCTTTTAATTTTTGTTGGGTATTTATCTATGGTCTTCCTTCCTTATGGTATTTTATTTGGTATATTTGTTTAAATGAAACACTTCCCTTTTGGTTTGATCTTCTGCGTTTTTATTTACTAGATCGTTGGAATTTTTCTTTAAGTACAATTCTGGTTAAATTCGCTAAATTTCTCAATGGTGCATTTCAATGCACTGGACTTGTCAAAAGAAATAAGTATAATTATATTCACTATTGCGCGGCTCCTTGGCCGGCTCGACCCGAACTGCTTAACTAGAAAAATGCAGCCCGGCTCAATGGGTCGGTATAGGGATGGCCTGTCCCCCCGCCCCACCGAGTCCGACCGCAGTTTTCCAGTGTTGAAGGAGAGTAGTTCTCCCACTCAACTTCGCTCTCTCGTTGCCTAAATCCCTAAGCTTGCACTTCGAGCGCAGTGATTTTCCTTTCGTACCTTTCTCTCTCGCACCCATGGTGAAATTTTAAGATGGTTGTAGGCTTCTTAGTTCGTCGCGTTCGGCTCGGAATTTTATGATAGGGTCGGATTACCTCGACTTAGCTACGGCGACGGCTGAATGTTCACTTTGTCGCGGACGCGTGATTGTATGTAAGAATTATTTTGTACTTTGAAGTTTTTATTAGTTTAGTCGGATGGTTTTTAGATTTTAGTTATGGTTTTTGAATGTTTATTGTAATTAGGTGTAAATTGATTTAGGTTAATTTATATAAATATTAGTTTTAATGTAAATTAGGATTTAATTTGGTCAGTTTTTAAAAATCAAAATTGCGTATCGTAACAACATGTTATATTCAAACTTTTATAAACCCAAATAATCGTAACAAAACAAAAATCAACGACCTTAATAATTTTGATAAAAAGTGTATGAAAATAACAAGTAACCAAAAAAATATATAAGAAATAAATTTAAAAGTTTAAGACAAATAATGCCTATGATTTAATTAATTAAAAATACATAAAAAGTGTACAATTGAAATAAAGTGAAATAAAGCATGTGACAAATGATCTAAAAGAAAAATAAAGGAAAAATAAATAATAAATAAACTGAAATAAGAAGTGTATGATTTACATAAAATACAGTGCGTGGCTTCAACAAATTAAAACGAAACATGTATGATTAAAACATATAACTAAAATTTCAAATCAAAATAATCTGTTTCTCTAAAAATAAACAAGTATCTAAAATGATTGAATAATTCAAATGTATGCAATCGTGAATCTAAAAAAGAGTTATAAAATATCATTCGAATCTTAGTAAGAAGATTTTAAAAGAAAAAGAAATATAATAAAATTTTATTATAAATTTAAAATAAGATATGCCAAGATTTCTTAAGGAAACTTGAAGAAAACAATAAATAAAGAATTAAAACCGGAATAAAAAATCAAACAAGAAATTATTATACCATGACAGAAACATAATCAAAATTGAAAAACAATTTATGCAAGAAACCAAACAGAAAAACGATTTTTACTGAAAAATATTATTTAAAATAAAATTGAGTGTCTAAATATTTTAAGGAGCTTTTTTGATTTTGAAAAATCAGTATAAATTATCTAGAAATAATTAAATACTATTTGGTAATCTATTTTCAAAAAAAGAGAATAAAAAAATAATATACTAATAGAATCAATTAATTAATTTATTTTTTAAATTTTGAAAGAAAAAGGATTTAAAAAAAAATTAAATAATTTATAATAATTGTATATGGTGTAACAGGGTATTGCGGG
>UELU01139035.1:0-43057 GCA_900490025.1 Megastigmus dorsalis
AAGAAGAAGAAGAAGAAGAAAAAGAAGTAGGTGAACCGTTTTTTGCTTCGCACTCGAGTTCGGCAGTCTCATTAGTAGCCACAGCGCGATCGGCAAACAGCTCCACTTCAAATGAATAACAAAAAAGCTCGACTCGCACAGCAACACCCACACACACACACACACGTACGCACAGGTGACAAATGACACACACGGCCGCTAAATAAAGTACTCTAGCCATAACGCATATATTGACTCTTCAAAACGAGAAATGACTCATCACCGAAGCGTCTCGTACTTCAAAAAAGGAAAGAAAAAGAAAAACGAAATACGCACGCATATACACGCAGCGAATGGCTTGTCTAATGTCTCGACTACTCGCAAAGTACAAGAAAAGGTCGAGGAGAGAGAGAGAGAGAGAGAGAGAGAGAGAGAGAGAGAGAGAGAGAGAAAGAGGTGCACAAGGGAGAGAAAGAAGATTTTATATTCGCCGCCCGAGTAGTACATAGAAGTTGCAGCTCTGGAACGAAAGTGGGAGGAGTCCCGCGCGAGAGCGAGGCACCCATAAGCTTTACCCTCGCGCAATAATCAGCCGGGACAGGATTATAGACATCCGCGCTCGCTCACCGCGGCAAAATTCCATCTTTCCTCGCGCGCCCGAGAGCTATATAGCATTTCCTGACTCGTCGAGTTCATTCCTATACCATCACCGCTGCCGCCGCCGCCGCCGTCGCCGCTACGTTCCACCCAAGCCGCGAGTATACATACACACTCAAGTTTATATAGAATGCTTAGGGTCAAAGTGTCGGCGGCGCGATTATTCAATAACATAGAGCGGGGGAGACGATATCGCGCGAGTACGCGTTATGCGCGCGGAGAGCTATTACAAGGAGCAACGGCAGCCGCGGCCAGGATCGATCGCGCCGATGCCTCGGAGGCGAACGTGTACAGTGTCTATGCCAGGCCGCGGCGTGTTCTTTGTTGGACCGCATAGGCGGCCCTCTTCTTCTCACGGGGGCAAATCTCCCTAGTTTTGAGCTAATCTAAAAAATTATTAGACTCGCGGCGGGCGATGCAACAGCTGGTGCGCATGAGCAATTCAAACGACGCTAACGCCGGAGTAAAGGTTCCGTTGGACAGCGATGAACTTGAGAGAGTCGCGCGAGCGCGCGCGGAAAAGTGGGTTTCTCGGGGACGTATAGCAGCAGCGGCAGCGGCAGCGGCAGCAGCGGCAGTGGACGAGTGAGAGGAGGAGGAGGAGGAGGCGACGGTGGAACCGCTATATTGCTGATGCGCGAGCGCGCGCGCCAGATGGCTGACGCTCTCCTATATAGCCGCGCACAGTGTCCTTTTAGCTATTCATCGTGTCCGCGCGGCGCCGTGATGCGCGCGACCAGCCAATTGGCACAGAATCCGTCCCATAGCTGCGAGACAAAATCTCTCTGGACTTCGGCTTTTTTTTTCCTTTTTATTTCCTCCTCACTGCTCGCGCTCGATCAATCGGCCCTATGGGGGTGAATCGGCGACTTGCGACTGACTGACCGCGAACGATCGCTTTTCGCTTTATATATATATATATATGTACATCGGGTCATTGCGCGAACGTAGGAATTTAGGCTGATACAGCTGAGAGTTGAGAGCACAGCTGTCAGGCCGTGTGATGTATCGTAAAACGCTACCGGACTGTGCACACGTTCCGAATTGAAGTCTACGTGTTTTTTCTCTCTCTTTTCCCCGCTCTCGGAGAGCGCGAGCATATGCATATGCTCCTCATTTCTTTCTACCTCTCGTTTTTTTTTTCGTTTAATAGATGATCGTCGGGACAGTCGAATTAGGTTGAATGGGCAGTAATGCGGCATTCATTACGGTAAAGCCGATGGCTAATGATGAATGATTGAGATCGTAAAGCAAAGCTCTTCTGTGGTCGTGGCCTGAATAAACACACACTGTGCTCGACTAATTTTTTGTTATGGAATATCTTGAGTAACGTTCGCGCTTCGTAAAGTGTGACGTTATTTTCCGTTTTCGTTTTCCTCCAAGTTCGTGAGTCGAGTGGTGGATTGACGCTGGCGATAGTGAGTGTAAATTCCTGATGATAAGCTGGGTGCACTAAAATTTATGAATAATTAATTGTTGATATGCAACTGCGGTTTCAGGATTTATTATTCATTTTATTAAGTCAAATTGCTTTGGAATATTGAATTTAAAATTTACGGTGCTTATAATCAATAATGATCCGCGATATACTTGAATGCAACATTAATGAAGTGTTGCACGATTATAGTTATAGTAATAATGTCCATTGAAATATAGCAATATTTCTGCGGTTATCTTGCAAATCGTAATTTAGTAAGTAACGTGTGAATGGGTATCGCATTTTTAAGAACGAACCGATAAAGATAAGCCAATTTTACTTACCGCTAGTAATATCAAAGAACGAAATACGGCAGAAGGAAGTTTTCCGATATCGCCACACGTAGATCAGATAATTTATCGACGAAGCATCTTTCCGTTGCGAGCTCCAAGCTCCACACGACTCACCGATATTTTTAACTAAGCACAATGAGTACACCTTCGACTTGGACTCTGGATTCGATCTGACAAGAGATTTGGCCTCACTTTCGGAGACGGATTTCGATCGAGTTTTCACGTGATACCGATAGATCGAACCTGCTTATATATAGAATACAAGTTCTTTTCGAAACATGGAGTATTTAAAATAGGAATAAAAATAGATACTCGTAAAAACGGGTTTTATTTATAAAAAGACGAAATTAATTATCATTCGAGAGTGTGATAGTATCAACTGGTTTCAAAGTCGAGATACAAATCCAATCGCTGATGCCGTTGACCCAATTCAATCTTATTGCTGTGAATTTAATTAAACATCTTTATAAAGTAGATTTCATATGTTCCCAATAAAACTTTATTTCTAAGTGCTGGCATAAATTTCCTTGCGCGTATAAAAATGTCAGCGACAGTATCGCTAATGTATAAATTAGTTTAGTCGACTCTGTACTCGTTAAAAAGGTCATATAAATAAATTAAATTAAACGTTCGACGAGTAAAATAGTACCTGGTGTACCAAATCTCATTTGATTTCTCAGAATATCATTTTGCATAACTCCAAGTGAATGCATCATTTTCGCGCAGCATGTAAAAATCACCCTTTTCAATATGCACCTAAGCGAAAACGTCTTCCACCGCTCGCTGATCTATACCTACATGAAACAAGATAAGAAGCCACGTAAGATCAGCACACGGACAAAATTAATACATTAAACGCAAAAATCAATGGGGAACATGGAAAGCTGCAATTACTCGCACGACCAATTAGTGCTCCACGGCACATTCACAAGCCTGGAATATCGTGGTTCTTTCTCCTTTATCGGGTATCTGCGGCGGCGCGTCGGTGTGTGTACTGCCGAGAGAACCGTTCGCTGCTCCCCGGTTTATACACAGGGGGAGCGAGTGGGGGGAAGGGAGGTCACCCACGATCATCTCCGCGAGGGGCAATTATACGTATAGCGCCGCGTGCGAGCGTTATTTAGGCGAGGCGTCGAAAAAAGGCAAAAAAAGATTGTCAGAAGTGGGATTCGAACCCACGCCCACAGAGTGGACTGCGACCTGAACGCAGCGCCTTAGACCGCTCGGCCATCCTGACTCGAGCCGGAGCGTCGATATAGGCCTACAACAAACTAGGCCGTAAACTATTTAAATTGTTTATACTTTTTTCGACTACAAGTGCATGTATTTGATGATTCATTCAATATTTCTGCCATTTTGGTAGTTTGGAATTATTTTACGAGGCTTTTGCATAGTTTTCAACCCGAATCGATGCTAATTTTAATAATAACATATTATCAATTTAGATGTTCAATTGTTAATTTTATTAAAAAAATAAAAAATAAATCAACAGTCCCATTTCAACAAACAAGATTTTGAATTACATATTTTCTCATCGTGTCGAGTTGTCACTCATTCCCCTTCAGCCCTATACATTAGAGAAAACAAAAAAAATAGCAATCGGAGCGCAATATACCATTTATGATAATGGTCGCACTAAAAAGTTCGCCAATAACAGAGGCAGCCGCGATTATCATTCATAAAAATGGAAATCACATATATCCGAGTTACAGCGACAGCCAACAGATGTCCTCGATCTCGCTGGGAAGTCGCGCGCGCGCGAGTCGAATCGCGTTCCCTGCCTGATCAACAACCAACACAG
The DNA here is from genome assembly GCA_900490025.1 of Megastigmus dorsalis. NCBI lineage: Eukaryota > Metazoa > Arthropoda > Insecta > Hymenoptera > Megastigmidae > Megastigmus > Megastigmus dorsalis. The sequence continues at coordinate 4,208 of UELU01139035.1, forward strand.
CCGGTATCCACTTTACCGTCGCGCTGATAACGGCACTCGCTGTTGCTGCGCCTCGGCGACGCGCGGCCAATGCGCGCAATATATAAGCGCCTCTATTATCAGCACGGTGCAAGCGCAACGCTGCGACACGGCCGCGAGCAATGACATTATATGGAAAGAACGTTTCCGAGCCAAGAACCGACGCGGAGGCGGCGGAGGCAACAGCGGCAACAGCAGCTTTTCCGCCGATATATCGACTTTCACTTCCGCGATCGGGTCCGGTTTGTGCATTTTGCCTCGCGCGCGCACTGTTGTATCATACCGCGCGGCTCTATTAATTACCCTAATGAACGTGTCTCTCTCTCTCTCTCTCTTTCTGTGTGTGTATGTGTGTTTTTCTACGTAAGTATCGAATTATATGAATTTTAACGTATCGCCTAGTGCACACACCCACACTCACACACAGAGAGAGTCAGAGCGATAAATCGCAGCAGCGGCAGCAGTTGCTTTTGATGAAAACGCGACTGCCCGTAAAAGTCATTATGAATTATCTCAATCGCGGCGCGGCAGCTGTCATTCCCTGTCGGCCGCAACTTATCAACGTTCGATCAGCCGATATATCTCTCGCTCCTCGGTTATTAATCAAACCATGCCCGAATCTGTGCAAACGAAGCGAGGAAGCGACGTGCATGAATACGCATAGATGGGAACTGCCGAAGCTCGAAAGTTAAGCGCTCAATCAGCCGTGTGTGTGCAGTGCGCGGTGTTCGCATATATATACACTCGTAAAACTCTCGAGTATCACGCGCGCAACGCGGCCGTGTATACGTATAAGTATAACGAGATTAAAAATGAAAAGAGGGTCGGGTATAGGCCGGCATAAAGTGAAAGTGGGCGATTTTATGCACTGCGCGATCGGGAATTTTCGGAGCTCCGCACTGCTGCAGACACACACACATGCGCACGCGGCAAAAGTAGGGGTAAAGACCGCAGCGGCGGCAGCGGACGATTTCAGAGCCGTTGCTGTTGCTGCTGCTGTGCGCGTTGGCCCGAGAGAAGAAGGAATTGCTTTCGCGGATTTATCTCGATCGCGGGGCCAGCACCGCCGCCACCGCCGCCACCGCCGAGCGAACCGGTTATCTCGTTCTGCGCGTGTGTATAAGTGCAAAGCCGGTCGCGATCGCACACGTAGAAAGCTCCGCGCGGTGCAGCCGCTGTACAGTTGCGTAAGCCGTGCGGAGGAAGGCGCGACTGCGAGCGACGCGTTTTATATCGTCGGTGCTGGTGCCGGTAAGAAAGGAGCCGAGGTGGCCGCCGCCGAGGAGCGGGGGACGTGTGTGCGCAAGTATGTAGACTTTAGGCGGGACGTAATGGGCTGGAAATTTGAAAAATTCCGCGTCCGGACTGGATTTTGCCGCTGCACTGGCAGCCGGTGGGGAATTCCGTGTCAACTTGTTAACGTAACCGCTGCGTTCGCTCGACTCCTTGTCGTTCTTATTATTATTATTATTATATGGCCAGACGCGGAGTAGAGGTTAATTGAAAAAGTATTAGTGCACATTTGAGATACGGAGCTGCTATGATTGAGAAATACTTAGATGTTTTTTTTTTATGGACCGACGTGTAGGTTGAATTTGAGAGTGATGAGGGGCAACGCTTATGATTGCAAAATGATGCAAGCGTATCTGATTAAAAAAAAAGAACCTTTTGATTTCTTTTTTTTTTTGGGCTGATGCAGCTGATGAAAAAATTTCAGGTTGTTGCAATATTTTTTTCGTTAAATGTTGGAGATGCGATGAATTTCAGTTGCATAGGTGAAAGAAGCTTGCAACAATAAATGGATGACTGTGGTTTTCACAAGCGCAAGCCTTGAAAGATATACTTATCTAAGTTATGGTAATGGTAAAACTTTGAAAAACATTCTGATGATAGTTCCAAAATGTAAGTTTTCAGGTAACAGACTTCTTTTTTACGATTCCTACTGTTAATGAGAAAATCTACTTTGCCATATCCATTGGGAAAGTACGAAAAAAGTTCTGAAATTGAAATTTTACCGATTTTTCCAGTCTCCTCCAAAGTAATTCAAGTGCGATTTTTTGAAAAATTTGTTTGTTAAGGAAGTTTTGCTTCCCTCACGTTCACGTAATGGCCTGAAACTTTTTCTTTTTATTGCAATCATTTGGTGTATTAGAATTTACCGATTGAAAAAGTATAGCATTAAAGAATTTCGTTGCCGCAATAGCGAGTATAATTAAGGATAAGAGTTTGATTGCCGTACTTGATTATAAAATTTTGTTTTCATTGCAGTAACAGGAAGAGACCGAGAGTGAATAAATCAAAATGTTTTTTCCTTGAACGAATCGAGTCCAGTGAAAGCTTCAATTATTTCGAGAATTAATTTTTCAACATCTATATATTTTAAACGATATAAATGTTTCGAGGAAGCATCGGATTTTAATTCGCACGAGAGTAAATCAATTCGCCACAATCAATAACGGAATTATCTCAATAACAATGGTTGAATTTTATATTGGTGAATGTTGTTAGATTATTGGACAGAAAGTAATCGATCTTTGAATAAATATCTTATTTATTAATAATTTTTATTCTTTTACTCTTTTTAAAAGATTTTCCTTTAAATTATGCAATTTAATAAATTGTGATATGGTTTATATTACGCAATGCAATCAATTAACTAAATTTAAAATACATGTTACAAAGTACTGACATAAAGGTAGTCAACGTATATAATTTTAGTAAATTTCTGAAATACCTAATCGGATCGATAATTATTCCAGCAATGGTAATAACTGTCATTGTATAGCTATAATTACAATATATTATAATAATCTATATCATATATATATGTACTTTAATTATACGTTATATTGTTACAGTAATTTTGATTGAAATGATCTTAAAATTTTACATTATGATTTTGAACTAATATCGGAATAAAATTAAATAATGGTTGCCGAACTTCTTCACCTGTAGGTACTCTATAATTTTCATCAATCCTAAAGTACCTCGAGACTCGTTGGACCGCTTGAAGAATTTATCGAAATTGCATTTGATAATCTAATGACACTTTCAGGACTCGCCTGCAGTCCCGATAAAAGTTGTTTAACCCACATTCCCCTGTTTATTTCCGATAGCTCGCGCGCAACCCCCAACTCGTGCAACTTCGGCCTACCGCGGCACTAAAATCTGAAAAGGGCAGAAAAGAGCTCATACGTGAAGAAGCGAAAAAAGGTCGTATAACGAGGGTCTCTTGTACACTTTGGCCGGTGTATAGTCGTAGCAGTTTGACAGTCTTCTTTGATGTGTCGCGCGCGCTTCGCCGTCGCCGTTTCCGTTGGGCCGCATGCAATTTCCTGTGCACGAGGGCGACTCCGCAGATAGACAGACACAGGAAGAGCTCTCGAGGATGGAGCGACATGAGGAGACATAGACAGGGACAGAGAGAGAGAGAGAGAGAGGGAGAGAGAGCGGAAAAGGGGGGGGGGGCAGCAGCAGTAGCTCTGGCGGCAGAGGAGAGAGTGCAGCAGAGTAAAAGTGAGAGAGAGAGAGGAGAGCGCGCAAAAAGAGAAGAGGAAGTTATATACGATCGCTAGAGAGGAAAATCGTTTACTCGGAAGATCGTCCGGTCGCGCCGGAAAGGCTTTTCCATGTACCTGCTGACCCGGCCCGTTTCTGTGTCAATTTTCACGAGCCACTTGATCGACGGACTCTTCTTTCGCTCTCTTTTCCCTCTCCTTATGGAGCAGTCCCTTAAATTTCATCCTTGTGCAGAATGCATAATGCAGGCGCTCTTGCGCGGTACACCCGATTGTTTACTTCAACACGCGATGTCGATAATGGAGTGTGGAAAGAAAATCCATCGAAATTTATAAGCATAATATTCGATGAATGAAGTTCTCTTCGCAATGAGTGCGCATTTCATGGCCGCGTTAGTTTTATACTGAAATGTAATAGGCGGCGCGGGACAGTAAAGAACTTGGCTATTGCACCTGGTGTAGAGGAATGTTTGATCGCCGCTTAATTATGAGATTTTTTCGCCGCGAATGCGTACTAACGCAGTCTGTGCGCCGGCCATTTTTTGGTCCCGTTTCATTGTTAAACAAGCAGCTTTTTAAAGTATATTGCACGATTATCGGCGCTCACTGCACGCACATTGCCGTTGCGTAAGTTGCATTATAAATTTCTGTGCATTTGGTAATGCGGAGATTATAAAACACTGATTATTGGTTTCTAAATCATCCGAATTCTAGTGCTGGCTGCTATCCTGTTACATCACTACACTACTCCTTCTTTGAGGATGTTTTATTACTTTAATTAGTTCAGCTTCTTTATCGCTCTTGTATTGATACTGAACATTACATCTTCAATCATACTTTTAACTACTGCGGATACAAATCATTCGCATTAAATGGAATTTTATGTATTATAAAAACAAAAGTATGATGCAATATTGACTGAATTGCAATGAATGGCAAATAGCATGAATTTGTTTTGCTTTTAAAATATACTCATTGTCTGAATTACATAATTTAAATTAATTGAAAATATGTTACAATGTGACTTTAATATGCGCTCCAGTCTTTTCGTAACCCAACGTCCATCGATTATCAATTTATTTATTAAAATACCAACGATTCACAACAAAAAAAAAACATTCGGCAAAGCAGTTCTCTCCAGCTCTAAAATTCACCGCTCTAAAAAGTAAATCTCGAAAAGAAAAAGAGGCCGTACTGAAACCACGATCCATCAAGTGACAATGGTTTCACTCCGTTCTCACGCAATCCCCGCATTAAAGACAAGAAGACGAACGAGGAGACTCGATATACACAGTGGCTTGGCAGCAGTAGTGGCTCGTCGCATAAAGAAAACAGCTCCTAATAAAATCGCCGATACATCTCTCCGCGACTGGCAAACTCTGTCGCAAGAAAGCAGAGTATACGAAGCTTAACGCACGAGCAAACGAAAAGCCCATCAATTCGTCATTTCGCGCGCGCGCGCACCAACTGGAATACGCGTTCTCCTACCCGCGGTCTTTGCGGCATCAATTCGAGAGAAAGAGAGAGAGAGAGAGAGAGCGAGAGTGAAAAGAGAGGGTAAGCTCATAAGTAGCGGCAGCGATGCGCCGCAGCCACTCGATATAGCACGTGCAATTTCCACGCGGCTCGACGCGACGCAGCGAGAGTTTCAAGTGGAAAAAAAGCGAGAGGCGCGAGCTGTGGCTGCGGCGCCGGCGGCGGTGCGCTTGTGTGTCCGCGCGAAAAGAGACGGAAAGTGGTGGCCGCTTCGCGAGCGGGTAAGAGAGAGAGGGGGGCCAGTGCAAAACTCGCGCGCGGGTCCAGAGTAGAGCTGCGCCGAGCGTTGTGTTCCCCGTTCGAAAGCCGGTAAGCTCCCCCCCGTCGAGGACACTTATACATACATCGTGTATACACACCGATAGTTAGGCAGGGGCAATAGCTGACACCGGCGCTGCTCCGGCGTGCACCGGAGGAGGAAAACCTGCACCGCTGCTGGTGCACTTAGCTGCCGGAGAAAGGGGACCCCCGTATAGGTAGGCGCCCGTCGTTCCTCGTTGTCGTCGCCGCAGCCGAATGCCAGATCCGTCGTGGCACCCGTAGGCCCCCCGATATTCCGCAAGCCTCATTCAGTTGCCGGTGCGTGATAGCAGCGGACATCTGCGAGTGCCAGCGTCGGGTCGTGCGTCCGGGCTTATAATAGCTCTGATCGTTGTCGCGGCCGTGGCTAGGACTCGCGCATCCGAGAAGCGTGAATGGAGAGTCGTGCGACGAAGCTCAGCTGGAGACGGGTTGAGAGGTGAATCCGAGGCGAGAGGAGATCCGAGACACGACGCCTTGAGGGATTGGACTTTTTCTCTCTGATACGGAAGCGCGAGTGAAAAAACAATCGATACATAGGAAGAGAAAAGCGGAAGCAGAGGAGAGGCACGCCGAGTCAACGAGTTTAGCAAATTGAGGACGTGGGTGTTGGATAAAAGGGGGATAGTTCGAGGGTGCTCGGAACGCTGCTGCTTCTGCTGCTTCGAGAGAGGCTGAGAGAGAATAATAGGGTCTAGGAGAAAGAGGAGGACGTCGTCGAGAAAATTTCATTAGTCCAGAGCAAATTCGAGTTAGCCTCGCAGCTCTTCCGCGGCCTTGTCCGGTGTTGCCCAGGCGCAATTGGTTCCGTTGGGTAGGGGTATTATATATATATACACAGAAGGACACTCGAAGAACAAGGAAGAAGAATAATGGACCGGTGCGAGCAACGACGACAGCAGCAGGAAGAGGAGGTTGTCAAGTCGGGGTGAGGCAAAAAAACACGTGTATGTGTGTGTGTGTCGCGGCCTTGCCTCTGCACGTTTGCACGTATGCTGCAGGTAGCCAGAGGTGAATGGCAGGGAGCAGGTTGTCGTAAGTGCGAGTACAAGCGCGTCAACGGGCATATACAGCCGAGCGAAGATAAGGAGAGCCGGAGAGTCAGTAAGAGGTGAACCGGCAACTCGAGAGCCCGACCACTACACCGCTTGACCGGAAAGTCCAATCAATAGAGAGAGAGAGAGAGAGAGAGAGAGAGAGAGTGCGAGTGAGAGGGAGAGTGAGCGAGAGACACTCGCTCTGGTCCATGTGGATCCTTTGATCGGTTTAATTCAGCCACTCAGCGAGACAAAGGCCGATCGTAATGGGGCTGGCTAGAGCATTATTGATCCTCTGCTGGACGATCCTGTGGACCGGTTGCACCACCGAGTGCTGGGCTGCCGGCAACGAATCCAACATTCTCCGTCTGAGCAAGACCAAGAGCAGCGCGACGACGACGACGACGACGATCAAATTGGTCGGGGATCCGAATTCGACGAGGTCCGATGGAGAGGCCAAGTTGCCGAGTGGACAGAGGCCGCTGGTCGAGTTCAGCAAAAACAATCCGGAACTGGACTGGAAAACGCAGCTGCGCAAGGTGGCCGAGCAGGAGGAGAAGACCAGACTCAAGGAGTTCGATCTGGACTTCATGAGGGATAGACTCGAGAAGAATGCTAATAGTATACAGTGGCTGGTCGATCTCTACGATCCGCTTAGGTGGACCAAGATACCGGGCGACGTCGGCACCAATTGCAGGCGGGACATGACCGTGTTCTTGAACAATCTCAGGAGTGGACAATTGTGGGCTGCCAAGTGTGAGTTGATGGCTTACTTATTATTGTTTTATCTTTGATATTAGCCGATCGTCTACTGACCCTCAATTTTCATGGCCATTGAAGTTGATTTTTAAACGGGGCTATTGGTCATGAAAGTTTTGGTGAAGGTAAATTCATTAGAATATGCCGGAATGCCACTGTAATAATTTTAAAAAGTAAAATCGCGAGATTGGGAATGCAATAGTCGTAACGAATAGAAATATAATAGACGCGCTTTCATTTTGATGCTAAGCTGAAATGCCGCACTTCGCCGAGTTAACGATGTTTCGCAATGCTTGGAAAACCAAATCCGGCTTACATTCGTTGTATACTTAAATAGAAAAAAAATGAAGGAAAATGATTATCGACTCGGACGAACGCAACTGTCACGGGTAACGGATACGACTGCAGCTCATTTTATTCCCGCCTAAACAATGGCCTACTTAAAACCGTTTGAACGCGTTTTTCTTTTTCAAGATTTTTCAGGGTATAGAGTAATACCCATCGATATTGCGATCGGTCATTGCTCAATAAAGACGGGTAATAACGGCGGATAGAGAGGGAAAAAGTTTCTGATATGCTAGCGCCTCTATCTCCCCGGCAAAACCCATCACTTTCCGCAGTGTCGAAGTTAGATAAACCTCGGTGCACCATAGTCGAGAGAAGTGCAAAAAGGGACTATGGCGAAGCGCAATCTAAAATTGAGCGTGCAACGAGTCGCGAGGAGTTGCGTATATATAAACAATTAAAGGCAGAAAGGAGAATCGATTTCACTCTTGGCGCTGAGTCTCTGAGAAAGCGCCTTAAAATCAAGTTTGGCGTGCGCGCGTACACATGTGCAGCTTACTTGGCCTCTCCGCGACTGTCTGCGTGCGTGTGTCGGCCTCGGTGCATATGTGTGCGCGAGTGCAGAGTATAGGCGCATTGCGAGTGGCGCAAGTGGCCGGGGAATTGGGACTCTCGCGTTATTGCACTCTGTGGCCGGTCTCTCTCCCTCTCGCGAAACTTTATAGAAAGCAAGAGTGGCCGCACGTTTCGGGAGGGACGAACATTTTTATAACAGCGGTGTGCATACACACGAGCGCGTATAGCGGCTGTTCGATCGATTTGGAAATTCCACCCGTGGTCAACTGTATATTAATATACACGCGTGCGCTTATATGTACGTGTGCGGCGCGCACCGGACCAAACTACTTTTCCGCTCGCACTCGCGTTCTTTTTCTCGTTCGTTTTTTTTTTTTTTTTTTTATGCTGTTCGGAAAAATCCAATTGAACGCGTTTATCGGTGCTCTCCGAAACTGTTTTATTGTTTGTTTTTTATTTTTTTTTTAGAGATTTATAACTTTGAGAAAATTGTACATCTCACGGCTTGGGAAAAAAAGTTATTTCTTTTTTTTTTCATAGGAGATAAATCAATGTAGCTCCTTCAAAACAAAGTTATTTTTTCATGGTTGGGGAGTAACGCTGCTTGCATCGACTATTCCACTTTTTTCACGTTTCATCGAAAGTTGGCCACATCGTATCCCTTACACCGCCGAATTGCGACAGATACTTTTTGACCGGCATCGCCATACCTGTGCATCCGCGACACTTCAGCAGGCTCTGAATCTGCAACAGTACAAACGAATATAAGTAGATACACCGCTGCGATATTCGTCGCGGACATTGGGCGTCGCAAACTTCCGGTTTTATACCGCGTTACGAAACTCTCGGCGCGCATTTATATACCCCTTAGTCGCGTTTGGCGAATATTGTGTCAGAAGTCCCCCTCCTCTCTCTCTCTCTCTCTCTCTTTCACTCTGTCCCGCAGTTCATACGAGGAAAAGAGAAAGAGAAAAGAGCCAGGCGCAATTATATACACTCTAAACGCCGTTACGAAAGTTACGCCGCAGCCTGTTATAATGCACTTTCGGAAGGTAGGCGAGCTGTGCGCCGCGTCGCGCCGCGCAGCTCTCGTGTATGCTCACTCGTGTATGCACGCGTGCATGTATATAACTCTCTCGGTCCCTCTTCTCTCTGTTTCTCGACCTCCTTTTTCAAGATCAGAACCTGCAGATTTGCACAGCAGCAGCAGCAGCAGCAACACCACCATCCGATCTTTCGTCTGTTCCGTTTTTTTGCTCCTCTCTTCGCGTATGCTGCAGCACTCTCTTCCTCTTTTTCTGTATTTTTCCTGCTCTGGTGTACTTTATCGTTGCGTGCGCGCATATAGCGCAGTCGAATGCGCGTCGAAACGGTTATTAGCGAATTAATGCGTGTGTATACACATATACATATATGTGTGCGCGCGAGAGAGAAGTTGCGGTTGTTGGTAATGTAAAGGAAAAAAGAAAAAAGAACCGAGGAAAAGTGTAGGTTTTGAGGGTTGGAGGCGAGCTCGAATAATGGCTGTACTTTTTTTCTCTCTCTCTCTCTCGCGCTCTTTTCTTCTTTTTGGAATGAGTGTATTGTGCGCACCGCTTGTCCCCGGTGCGTTATTAGGGAGCGATTTTTGTAGAGTCGTGAAAAATTTTTAACCTAATTTCTGTTTGAACTGCTCGAGCACTTGTTGACATACTGATTTGTGCCACGTTCCTTTTTCTTTTGTTGAATTGTAATTGCACGTTCGTTCGGTCATTCATTTTCTGCGGGATGTTTTTTGCGTTGGTGCTCAAAAAAATGGGCTTTTTTTCGTGAAAAAATGTTTCTGTTTCGTTGAAAAGAATTCGTACGAGTAAAATGTGTTCTAAAGGTATCACTTTTGTCGGGCAAAATGGAAATCTTTTTGAGTAATAATTAAATTTACGCTCTGTAAAAGAAATTTCTCGTAATGTGTAGAATCATTTAACTGAACCTACATTTAGAAAGAAACGTTATTTTCCAGCGTCACATTAATTATTTCTGATTTCTGAAATCCTTGTGTTACAAGCGCGAAATATAAACTACTTATCGTACATTGAATAAGAAGCCAGAAAACTTAAAAATGATTGATTTAGTAAATTATAACGGTAAATTTTATACTGCTTTTTAAATTCAATTTTTTAAGCCTGTAAAATTCTAGAATATTAACGAGACATATATTTCTTGAAAACTGTAAAGTGCTTGTTAAGTTTGAAAGCGCTTGCAATCTCAAGTAAGTTTATTTTTGGAAAGTTCTGCAAAGGAATGTTTATCAAATGAATTCATTAAAGATGAATTCGAATAGTTGAAATTTTGTAATTACGAGGCTCGTGTTTGCATAATTTTTGTTCATGCAATAATAAAACTTTCTACCTTAGACACCGATTGCACCGTTAGATTCTGTTCAGGCCTTAAATCGTTCACGTGCATCAAATCCAAGGTGCGTTGTAATACTTTTGAAACTTATTTCGACGTATCTTTTGAATGTTGAATTTGTAAAAAAAAAAAAAACGAAATGTGGCTATAAAGTACTTTTTTCGTGTTAAATCTTGATCAAGTTACATAATAAACATGAAAATATTATTATTACATACTTTCTGCAAGTATATAAAATGATATTATCTTATACGTCTTTTATATAATTCCATTTGAATTTATAAAATTATACTTTCTTTAATTGATAATTTATTGAATTTTATCGTTTTCTGAAATTAACTATAGTTACTGAATATACCTGGAAAGCAGGAAGAGGAATTTCCTTTTAAAAATTACTGACAGTAATAATTTAGTAAATGTGCCCATATGGTGTATTTTAAGATCCATTATAGATGATTATTATCATCAATAATGAATGAAAAATGTGACATTGTTAAATTCATGAAAGGTCGTAAGAGTTTTATTTCACTTTTACTTTTTCTAGTTTATAATTTTAAAACCGCAACAAACAAATGAACAATTCCAATGACCAAATACAAACTTTACAGCCACAAATATATGACGCATCATTTCTTTTTAACCTCTATGAAACTTGACTTTATTCGCAAAGTATGCACATTTTTTATATTTTACTCCTGCAGTAAGTCAAGATTTAATAAAACCTCATTTTTATACCTCTGGTGTACCCAATTGAAAATACCATATAGGGCTTTTATTAAATAGTAAACATTCGTTCTGCACAAGTTTAAATTTAGTTCCGGTTGCTACAGAAACCAGCGCGTGATACCCCACAGCAAACATTTAACTACTGGACCGATTTCCTCAGCTGCCAAGGGTCAGTAAACAAATTCGCAATAAAAGAGACCGATTTCCCAAGAGCAAGAAATATTTAGTTACAAACTACCAATTCTGTCTATCCTGGAGTAGCACTTAAAAATTTTCCCATTTGCCGCATTATCGTGCATAAAAAGTGTTAATAACAACGATGATTACAGATTAGCGAGAGTAAGCAATAATTCAAAATATTTTACGCCTATATCGATTGCAAAAGCGAATTTCGCACGCGGTACTTTATTGTTTGCTTATTTTTCGTTTTGTTTTCTTTTTTCTTTACGGGTCGGCAATTATTCTACACGAGACGATGTTTACCCGTGCGGCTAGAAATTTAGCCTGCCATTCGGTACTAACTACCAAAATGTCATAATATTTCGCGCTCACCTTGTGCGAAACAAATGGGTAAAAGTTTATTTTATCGCAGTCTTGAAGTCCCGGCGCATAAATCTGTCTTCCTTTAGTCATTTTAGAATTGTACTTTACCGATGCCTTTTTTATCATTAAATACTGTTAATGTTACACTACGGATGATTAAACTTTCTGTGGATAATTTCAAAATTCATTTCATAAATCACGACACAAATAATGACACGAAAATTATTACTTTACGAACTAAGTAAAAAAGCGGTTCTTTTATACTTTGGCCATATTTGCATTTTACAAAGAAACTTATGAATTTAATTATTTGTGTGTTTTTTTATTGATATTTTTGCAGTACGGCCTTTACGTATTGTTATTAATATTGTTTATTTGAAGCCTGCGATGGCTCATTCGGTAGAGCGATGGACTCGCAGTCCGGGCGGACCCGGGTTCGAGTCCAAGCGCGGCCGATTGACACGGAGCACCACTGAATTTTAATTCATGTGCTTTGTTTACAAACACATCGCATGCCTCCGTCGCTGATTAGCACCAAGTGGGAGCATAAATAGAGCGACGTTAAATAAAAAAAAAAAAAAAATAATATTGTTTATTTATAACATATGTTAAAAAGTGCATTTTTTATTCAAATAATATTCGTACCTTGCTCGTAATCATTCAAAGAAAAATTTATGTCAAGAGTTTAAGAATCGTTCGGTAAAAAGAAAATGATTCGCTCAAATTTATTCGCACACTCGAAACAAACTCGCCCACACAAATATCATCGCAGCATCCGCCAAATCCCCCCCGCACCTTACATTAAATTATTACCCTCTATATACACACTGACGCAGCATTTTCGCATTCGAGATTTCGTGTACACTGCACCTTCACCTCTCGCGGCGACGACACTCGCAGCAGCAGCAGCAGCAGCAGCAGCAGAAAAAAAGCTCGAAGCATCATCTCCCGCTGCGCCTGCCGCTAATAACTTTTCGTAATAAGAGAAAACGCATGCTTCGCTCCGATGTAACTCGACCGCCGCCGTCGCCGCCGCCGCCGCGAAATTGCACTTTCTACTCGTCATCGCTCGTGATGCAGACCTGGCAATGAACCTCGAACCTCCTTCTTCGACTCACAGTATGGTCAAGCAGCCTTTACCAAAGATTTTCCCGGCCGGATACACTGGCATCGTTATTGTGTGCGTGTATATATATATAGGTTGAGAGTAGGAGAATAGTCGGCAATGTTAAGGTCGGCGAGAGAGTTTACGCGATGACTTACTTTCGGTGAGAGAGGAATTTCGGTATTGTTGGCTGCGGGAGACGGGATTCGCTTGGAGTGTCTGTTGGCTGGGTCGTAAATCTGTGCGAGTGGAGGTTTTATTCAGGTCTGATTAAATGGTTTGAATAGGATAACGTTACACTGTTGTCTTGTGAATGAGATCATAAATGTTTACATGCAACTGGAAAATATTTTCTTGTTTAGGATTTGTGCAAGAAAGCGTAATTAGCGAAAGATTCGGAATGTATTGCAAAGAATTTTAATGCATGAAAATATAGAATATTTTATTTTATAGAAATAAATATTAAAATGTGCGCAATTAATTTTCTTTCAAATCTCGTACATTTATAACAATCAAAATGTAAAGTAAAAATCTAAAAATTTCATGCATGGTATGTTTTGAAACGTTTATTACAAGAAGATGGGCTTACGAAACTTTTCAAGTAAACAAAAAATTTTAACGATTGAACGCTGGGCGTATGTGTCGTGAACGATTCAATAATTATAATATTGATAAATAAACAAATTCATAATCATAATATAAACTAAAAGATGTACTTAAAATAGTAATATAAAATTTGAAGTTGTTGGCTATAAATCAATCTGACTAATCGAAATAGGCATCCATTCGTTTATATTAACTTCGTACTCTGACTCACGTTCTCATTGTCGGCAATAATAATTGCGCTCTTTTTCTTTTTTAAACCTCTTGCAATTCATACAGCCGCGTATTTTTATTCTCATAAGTTTAAAAGTTTAACGTATTTAACGTAAAGATAATACAAAAATATTATACAAATTATATTAATTATAGAAATATTTCACGTAGTTTAGTACATGTAAAAATATACGCGTTATCCTTTCCACAAAAACCCATAAAATTAAGGCAATTGAAAGTAAATTGCATAAATATTACGTAGCTTAGTACACATGAAATAACTTAAACCATTCGCGCAAAACTATATTTACTTTTACACTCGTAAAAGTATTTCGTTAGCACAAAAGTTATGTCAAAGTAACGGAACGGAAATTATCCTAGTGTTTTTAAAGTGAATTATGCAAAGTATTCAACCACGCGTACTTTATTTATTTAATGTAGTATACTGTTCAAAAAACCGTTCGAATGCGCAGCAGCTAAAGAAAATCATTTCCACAGGAGCCCTCGATACTCCGATCGCGATCGAACTCTCGAGCATCTCATCGAAAGCTCAACCAATACAGAACGAACTAAACACGTTCGCGCAATACTACCCGGAGAAGCTCATAGCATAAAAGTATAGAGCCGATCCATCGCACACGTAACTCGCGGCTCGTTCTCACACCTGCCCGGAATTACACGAGCATCCGCCGCTTCGTGATATGCACTCGCGCGCGTATTTAATATAGCCGCGAGCAAGAATTTTTCCATACGCCTTCTCTCGATGCGAGAATTTCGCACGCTGCGCGACGCGGAAGAGAGGAGAAAACCCCATAGGCTCTCTTCACCACATCTCTGCGGTACATTATACACACACACACACACACACACACACTGGAGATCATGCCAATGTGTGTGTGTGCAGGAGGAATAGATGAGTATCGGTTGGTGCGCCGCTAATCAGCCTACGCGCGATTACTAATTAAATGTTGGCTTCGACCGAAGTCGAGGCCTCTTCCAGCGCTGTGTGCATGCAGTGCCGCCCCCTCCCCCCACCGGAACAATGTCTGGCAATTTTCCGGATCGAGAGCCCCGGTAATTGCAGCGCATGCTCGTTATTCGCTCGCCAAGGATCGATTATTAATGTGGAAAAAAGAAGGACTGTAGATGCTTTTTTTTCGAGTTTTGCTTGATCTTTTTTGTTCGGATCCGGTGGATTTATCATGGGACTGAGGAGGCGAGGTGAAAATTATCGCGTGATCGATGAACAGACCTGAATGGTTACCATATGTATACTTAGGTTCGCAACTGATTGCCGGTACGCAAAGCTAGAGCACAAGATGTTTAAATTGTAATTTTTAATTTTTTTACAATTAGAGCAGTAATTAAATTTACCGTTCGCGATTGAATTTAAAATATGGGTTTTTTAAATGCTGTTGATTCGTCGAGAATAATTTTCAATCAAATCGACCTCATTATAGTAATTGCTAGCATAATTGAACAAATTAGCGGCCTATTAAGCATTTAATTCATCGAGATTTCAAATTACGTCTAAGACAATAAGCTTTAATAATTACGGTAGATAATCCGCTGATAAAATGTATATTAAGCCCAATGCAGTTGTTTTTATTATGTCTATCAATTAATGTCTAACTTAGTTTGAGATTACACTTACTTTATTTGAGAATTTTATTAATTAATTGAATTTCACTCTACTTCCTTGGATTAAGTAAATATAAACCTAGGTAAATATTCATTTATTTAATAATATATTAAAATAATTTTTTCGATCTGAATATTCTTGCCTGCGTAACTTCCCTTAATTACTTAAACCTACATTTCTAATAGTTAGTCTTACCCATATATGAATTATTATTAAAATTATCCAAAAACTTGTCAATGAATCGTGCAAAATAAGTCTGCAATCCTCTTACGAGAATGCATTATTTTCGTAGTAAATTCGTCAGAAATTTCATTACTACGGACTGTAATCCAAAAACAGCACGAATTCCCGGAAATATTTATTTCAATACTTTGAGTCGTAAATAATTCTTTATTTGAAACTAATGCCACGTAACCGAGGTGAAATATTATTTACATGTCAGCAAACATCCATTCTCTATGCTAATGAATATTTATTAACAACGAACAAATGTACGTTTACGTGTAATGAAAAAATAAAACATTTCACCGTAATGCTTTTAGGGTAAAGTACTTGTAAACATCCTTATTACTTGACATTATCACTAAGCGCTCACGATAATTATTGATTTGCTAATCTGCTTCATATTTAAATCGGATTATGCATCCCGTTAAGGTATTATTAAAAGTTCACTACGAAATTGTATACTTCCTTTCGGAGGAGAAAATTATAATTATTATCCTCTCGCTTTAAACATTTTAGATAGATTTTGAACCCAATTAAAATGTCAATTAGAATTCTATCGATACTAATTGCGTTACGTTATAGTAAGTCCATCAACGAAATTTTATAGGTAATTTTTTTTAAGCTTCTGCGAAAATATCCATTACTCGCTATATCCCCTCAAGAGGTCATTATTATCTTCGATCGTATTTTTATTTATAACTGTATCCAAAAATAATTTTACTACAATAATAACAATATATGTACAGGAAAATGTTTATTCTCATAAGATTTTGGAAAAGCTTAACAGCGGATATTTTCACTTCTTACTCTACGAAAAATCACAGCTTTTACTAATAAATTTCAGAAAATCCACTTTTACTTCAATTTTTCTTGATTAAATATTCCTCTCGATCGCTAAGTGCTTTCCCAACTCATTAAAATTTCCGAAAAGCTACAAAGTTGAGTAAATCATACTTTTTATCAGCACTCAGAAAATCTCGCGACGTAAATTTAATTAAAACCAACAAAAATGCCCATTCAAAATCGACATAAATCACAGATCAGCCAGTAAAGAATAATCTCGCAAGAAGTACACTCTTAGATAGTAAATAACTCAGCAACGATGCCATCCCATTAACGCGCGCACCGTAAAATCGGCGTGCAAAAAAAGCCAATCGATTGTACACTCTAAAAACAGAGAAATAGCAGGAACAATGTTTTCCTTTTCGTTTCAGTGTCTGACGCGAGCGGCAGATACTCGTCGCAGTACCACTTTGGGAATGGATTCTGGCTGGGCTCGAGTACATTGTGCCGCGAGCTCAACGGCACCGAGAACAAGGTCACCCGCACCCTCAACGACACGCTGCCCTTTCACGTCCAGTTCTACGTTACGCGCATGTTCTTCATGCTGCCCAGCGATATCGAGTCCTCGGTGAGTGATTTCTCTTGTTCTTTCATATCGGCCGCTACCTTGTTGTTCTTATCACTGAATTTTAGACTGTAAAAATGTCACTATCCATCGGTGCTTTTTCATTCCAAACATAATTTGTTTTTCGGACTTATATATAAAATTCATTTAACAGACTCATTATCTTTTACTTTGTTACCGATATGTGGATTTTCCTCGTTTAAAATTTAGAGAGTTTATTTGCAATTGGGAATGTCTTTCGCCATACGACAAGGAATGGGATTGCAATTTTCATTGCG
This sequence comes from Megastigmus dorsalis, assembly GCA_900490025.1. NCBI lineage: Eukaryota > Metazoa > Arthropoda > Insecta > Hymenoptera > Megastigmidae > Megastigmus > Megastigmus dorsalis. Next base: position 21,371 of record UELU01139035.1, read on the forward strand.
ACGCGACCGTCGTAAAAAGCGCGTTAGTGCATTTTGAGGAGTGTGCGAAAACCAGAGACGGAGACGGGCGTGTTGCGAAACTTCTTTGTTTATTGCTTTGTGTAAAAAATTACGAGCACCGAAGTAATGAGAGTAACAGAGGGCAGTAATGTTGATGCACTCAATAAAGTGGTTGGCATGATGAAAACCTGAATCTGCGAATGTAAGATTTATGGTTGCGGATAAAACAGTGTTGCGAAAATGTTGGTTGACGTGACCAAAAGTGTTAAATGCACGTACTCGAAAAATAATTTCATGTTCGTTTTTACAATAATTTTTTTCATTGGCTTGAATGAATACTAATCTGCTGCTGTGATCTGCTGTGAAAATGTTATTCGGATAGAATTAATTTATTGAAATAAAGATTCGAATTTTAAATTCGGGTTAAAACACGGTTGTATGTTGCAGTATCTGCCAACTTTATTAAAATTTAAAGAATCGACATTCTGTCTTATTCAATGTCAATCACTTCAGTATGCTCGATAATGCGTTACATATATTTCAGTATGAATTTCATATCCCTCCGAAATCGATCATCGAGCAAATTATTAAAATATGTTATTACCTTTTCTGTGCGCACAAGCCGCGCTTGCCTTTTCATGCTCAAACGGTCAAATGTAATGAAACTCCAACAGATGGATTCAATTTCTTAAAAATGCACCAGCACACGGATAAAAATGAAATATCACGTTTTTGTGACAAAAAAAAATATCGAATAAATTTTATTCTAGTCACAAATCTTACCCTTGACCTCCGAACCTTATTTGCCTGTTGAACGTCCCTTATCGCATCTAAAAGATTGATTTCAACTCCAATAGATGCGCCATAAAACCACGAGTGATCCTCGTTAATATTAATCCAAAGTTTTATCCTCATTTTTTCCCCCTTTCTCTCTTTTATCCGCGATAAAAGTTGCAGCACCGATTCGTCTCTCTTCGCTTTTATTTCACTATAAAGTAAACGCTCCCATGTATGATGCATCAGATTCATTTTTCAGTCGGGTCCTCACGAGACGCACACACACACACACACACACAGAGAGAGAGAGAGAACCCGAACCGTGAATCCCGATACATAATTTATCGAGTCCTGAAAAACATCCCGATACCCACACGCCCTCCAGGGAATTCCCCTCCTCCCTTTCTCTCTCTCTCTTCGTGCAGTCTACGAATATCCTTGTTTCGAGGGCGTGAAAAATAACGTGCTCGCGCTCATGCAGGAGCGACGCGTGTAAGCTCACGAGTTGTTATGCGGTGTCGCAAGCCAAAACGTCGCGTCGTATTTCTTAGGTCGAATCGACGACTGCACACAAATTCTAGCTTCTGCGGTGTGTATTTTGGGTAAATGGTAATGGCTTTCCAGGTCACGAGTGCAACGACCCTTGTCCGACCCTTTTTTGGGCATGTTGTGTGCGAACGCGGAGATCGGTGACATTGAATAAAATTATATGTAACGAAAAGGGAGATACAATCTCTTTATTGTCAATTATAATTAAAAGCTATTTATAATTTTCAGTAACTCCTCTACAATTAAAATATGAACATATATGGCATACTTTGAAATTCTAGTTATTAAAAAAAAAAATACTTATTATTATTTCGTTTAACTGAAAACAATGAAGACATTATACAGCTTCGAGTTATTGATCCCCACGCTTTCCGTTGTTTTAAGTACAAAATCTGCATCATCGTAAATCCACCGTTTCATATACAGCCCAGAATATCGCATTTGACTCTTCTCCTCTTGAAAGCGACGAATCTCCTCAGCTATAATGAAAATGAAACGCCCGGAGCTGCTACCACCGCACAAGCTCTTCCGTCCTGAAAAACACACTCGTGCACCGCGGCATCGAAAATTCTCCGCTACTCTCGTATACATACACAGAGAGAGAGAAAGAGAGAGAGAGTGAGAGAGAGTGATATCTGCAAGTGCACTCGCTCACCCGATGACGAAATCCGAAAGGAAAATGTTTGCTCTCGGTCATTATGCGATCCTTCTTTTCTATTTTCTTATATTTTCGTGCTCTCGCACCGCGCCGCAGCAGCAGCAGTAGTAGTATTAACGCCAGCAGCGGTCCACCGCAGCTGGGAGAGGAAAGTCTGCGCGCACTTGCTTCTCCCTCTCTCTCCGTCCTCACGCACACGCACACACGCACACGCACACACATACACAGACACTACCTTCTTATCTCTACCCGTCCGAGGCATAAATTATGTCCATTACGTGGCCGCTTGCACAATATCGTGCGCGTACATATATATAGCGTATACAAGCGCAGCAATTACGGTATACAGCGCGCGCGCGGGTTTCGCGACTGGGTTTTCCATCCGGGATGACGATTGGATATACCGATTATATTATGTGTGTGTGTGTGTGCAGAAGCGGTGATCGGCTACTAACCGCCCGATACGCTTGCCTTTCAATTAAGTAATTGCTCTTTACGTAAAATGGAGGCGATTATCGCGCGGCGCTGCTCCGAGCACAATTAGTAATTCATATGTACACACGATGTGCACCTTCTCTTTTACTTACTCTTTTTTTGCCTTTTTTTTTCTGGTTCATCTTGAAGATTTACTCGTTGAGTGACACCCTTTTTTTCACGCGCATTCTTTCATTTTTATACACCCGGTGTGTTATGAAAGTGCTTATATTAATGTCTCATTTAAATGCCCGCTGATGACTTTTTACTTTTAATTATACATCGCATGTATCTGCATCGATCTTTTTTGATACCTCGTAACGGATTTGTGCAACATCTGCAATAGCGAATTCAATAAATAATCGCGATCTCGTTATGGAACGGAATTCTATCGAGTTTCTCAACGTATCATATAGAAAAAAAAAGTTCTTTCGTTTTTTGTTTACACCACATGCAATATCAAGTCGAGACTGCTTTCGTCCTGTTATTACCGCTGGATTCCCCTCGAGATATCGGTGCAACTACGCCGATAACAATATATCGACGCGGCCAGTAGCGAGCGACTCGACTCCACCTCAAGGAGATGCTATCGATGTGCGGTGGACGAGAGCGCGCGTCGAGAGAAGAAAATCAATCTCGCTTGTATATATCCACCCCCTCCCCCCTGACTTTGCTGTCGCTCAAACACCCTAAATAGATTTGGCTCTGAGCAAAAGATACTCGCCGATTAAGCGGAACTTCTTGTCCTTATTGTAATTGGATTTTTTTTCTTTTTTTTTGTAGCGATTGAGAAAGCTATTTTTGGAATTGATGTCTCAAGCCGAACTGCGTAGTTTTAGATGATGGGCTTTCGTTTGTCTATTAAAAATATATATTTAATTGGATAACGAATAGTTATTTTATTTTTTTTTTCGACTAAATTGAAATTGCCCCGTAAACGGTTTATTTTTAACGATCGAGCGAATTATAAGCTTGATCAGTCGTTTCGTTCCAGACAGTATTGACGTTCCGGATAGGTAACATAATTAATTGTGCAGTTGGTTACCATCAATTACTCTCTCTTTCTCTCTCTTTCTCTCTGTTTCTCTCTTTCTCTCTCGAGTAAATCGAATTTCTGGAAACGTAGCGCTAACGAACTTCATTCGGCGAAACTTTTTGCGCAACACGCGACAATTGATTTTTGCATCATTCTCGACTGCAGAGGAGGGGGGAGGGAAGAGTATTGCAAAATTTTTCGGTTCGTTACGATATTGCGGTGACGATGTGGATTCATAATTTCCCTCTCATTCTCTCTCTCTCTCTCTCTCTCTCTCTCTCTCTCTCTCTCCGGCTTCCGTCATGTGCAGAGAAATTGCCAAGTTTATTCTCGCGGAAATATATTGGTTAATGAGCCTATTAACGTTGCCAAAGACAAAGGCCATTAGGAATTGCAGGAACGGTATTCGCCAGTTGGGATTTTAATGAATTGCGATGTCGTTATTTCACTCTTCCCGGGAACCGTGTGTGCAATAGTACAATACGATTCACTATGATAGTTGGACAGAGAGGATGTTTTGTATGAGAATTACGTGTCAGTGCTTCTTAGCGGCAGGATAAACTTCTTAGATTGCCTCGATGATAGCTTTTCAGGCAGTTATTCATTATCAGTAATTCGCTTTTGGAAAGTAAATACAGTCGCGTACTAAATTCTTTGTAAGAATGCTTGAAAAATATATTTGGAGTTTAATTGCTTTTCTCATACCATGAATTGAAAATAGAAATCGCGAAACTTTTGAATTTCCACATCGTCTTGACAGCCCACCTTTTGAATTGCAACCGCACACAATGCAATCCGAAAATCTTATAAATAACTTTCTCCTCCAGAGTTTCAACCTCAACCCCCGTACCCCACTTCACATTTCACCGCCCTCTGCACAGTTTCCATCGATTGCATTAAACGTCCCGTCGGCAACAGTGCAAAAAGCAAAAAAAAAAAGAAACTCGGACGAAAATGACCCGTCCGTCGTAGCCGTCGACATCTTCAATTACGCTTCCGTCCCCTCGCGATTTTCTATATATATATATAAAGAAAAAGCGCTCGCGTGCCACGTAAAATAACTCGACACTCGGGCAATTTCGCGGCCAAGAATGAAAGCACTCCTTTATTCCAGTCAGTCAACGCTTGTGTATCCCTTTTCCCTTGTCAAGGCGCATCCTCGCACTGGCACCTTCTACATATAAAGACATTTTTGTCGTAGACGAGGCAGGTGTTCATCGGCTTGTGTCTGCCGAGTACGTGCGATCAATCCTCCGTCAAGTCTATGCTGCGGGCCTGCGCCGATCGCGTAGAGAGACAAGGAGATTCGACACACAGATCCGAGGGACCCAAGATCCATATTGTTCAAGTGAGACAGGTGCCGTCCAGTGATTACTCGCCATGGACCGATCCCAAGTTCTACGCCCTTGCGTGAGTATTTATTATTTTTTATTTTTCTAAATTATTGATGTCAGTTGTACGGAAGCTAGATTATAAATGCGTTGATTACCGTTCTTCTGAGTGGTTTTTTTTATTAATTAATTTTTCTGGACGTTTTTTTTTGCAATTACAATTGACTACAAAGGCATATTAAGTTTGTCGTAATTAGAAGAGATAACCGACTTGGGCTATACGAACAGTAGTAATTTGTTTTCATGATTAGAGTGACTAAAATAGTTGTTGTAACTCACTGAAATTCGATTTACTGATCGAGTCAGCTCCAAGATTTTATTAAGATAAAGCTGCGAGTGACAACTGAAATAAGGATTGAATTAGTCTTGCGGTAAGGCAATTAGTCTGTCCATTTAGCGAGCTGATACCGTTTGCTTGTCAATCATGAATGTTTTTGTCGATTGGCGTTTCCCAATACTTTCGATAGCATTCAATTTCTTTGCGATATTTTCTGTATGGAGAAAACATAACATGTTTTAATTTTATTGGATCTTGGCTTGTTAATTACTTGTTATGAAATGAATAAATTATTCTTTTATTATTTTATACAAAAAAAAAAAGGCATACTATTTTATGTGGGATTCTCTAGATCAGCAAGAGCACGTTAAATTACCGTTTATATATAATATTAAGCATGACGTACGAAATAAAAACTGATTGATATAAACAGTACCGAAATTAAATCTCACCATCTGGCAAAAACATTATTATGTACGGGAGACATTCGAGAGTATATTTATACAAAAAGTAACTCCCTCGTGTGGAATTCATTCCTATATACATACACACATATATAGCAAGATTACACGTTATATTACGTGGCTTGCGTCACGGTGACGTCATGGCTCTCACGTCGGAAGCTTTTCTCACGGGAGGGTAAGCACGGCGAACTTTCCGGCGTGCGGCTTTATTATGAAGATCTCATTTCCTACTGATTGAGCTATCATGCGCAACTGGTGCGGATTTTCCCTTTTTTTTCCCCTTCCATGGGGGTTCTCCCTTCGCGTGAAAATATATAACGTCGAGCGGCAAGGCCATTGGAAGCGTAATAACGAAATACAAAGTGAAATTGTTTGGATGGCGTGGTGCGCGGCGGCGAGTGCAGCAGCAAGTAAGTGAAAAATCCGACGATTTTGGCACGATAATGGCTTAAAAGGTATGAAACGCCGCGTACCGCGCGCTTCATTCGTGAAAAATGAGTTATTCCATTTGGAAGGTGTGTGTACGGCGGGAGTGATGAAAATTAACGGATTTTTACGTGGAAAGTTGTAGGTGTAGTGTGCCGCGGTGCGGCGACTGCATTGCCAAAGTGTGCCGGTTAATGGGTTAACTAATTTCACGCGACCGCCTGGATTTCGTTGTTAGCACATATATATATAGGCATATACCGGCGAGTCATAATTACTAGGTGATCGTTAGAGGGAAAAATGTTATATTGCCGGCCGTGTGTTACTGAAAAACGCGCGTCTTTGTTGTTTCTCCTTTTTTTTTTCTTTTGCCGCATAATCCTTGGCTTTGTGACTGGAACGCCGGGGAAATTTGCTTTAACGAGTATTGAAAGAGTAATGACGTATACTGATAAGTAACCACTTTTTTTAAATATTTTTAATTGAAATTTTTCATGTAATGATTGCGAGAGAAAACTTTCTTATATACTAATAGACTTGCCAAGAAAAAGTTTATGAAAATTTTTACAAATCAAGGATCTTTTATATAAATTGACGTTCTTTTAATTGCCAAAAGACTTGGGCAAAAAAATATGTGTGTATGCTTTTCTATAGATATTTACTTCAACGAAATAAGCATTTCTTAAATGCAAGCTTCTTCCGAGTCCACTTTGCAGCGCATTTCCCTTAAGATCCAACTTCCTTTCATCGCATTAATTAAATCTCCTCGTCGCCGCATAAACAAACAAACACATCACGAAACCATAGTCGGTAAGCAAAAAAAAAAAGCGCGAAGGCACAAGAAGGCGAACCGTCAGAAACTTCATAAATTCAGAAATGACAAAGGGAGCAAAAAGAGCGATAGCGTCTCGCGTCGAGTCGACCGCGCGCGGCAGCCGATATAAATTTCCATTAGGGACGAACAGACGTACACAGAGCCATAATTTTTGCGGAAGTCCTTACTCGTGCTTGCTTGCCTGTAACTTGGGAAAACTCGTTATTGCGGATATATATACATATATATATGTGTGTGTGTACAGTGCGGCACTGCAAAAGCTCACACACCTGCGCACTATATATATACGCGAGGCGCGAGATGTGTCGAGAGCGGCGACGCGAGTCGATCGCGTAACAGCTGTCTCTCCCCGAGAGCGCGAAATTCCAAGTCGATCTTCACGTAATATTCGAGTATCGAATTTACGGAAGCGAAACTTTCTTTTCGCAGCCCGAGCCTCGACTTCTCTATATATATTTATTCGCGATCATTGCACAACCTATCTCTCTCTCTCTCTCTCTCTCTCTCTGGATACGCGTTCGCGCGCGCGCGTGTGTGAGAGAGAGAGGCTTTTTTTGCGCAGCTGTGATTGCACTCGGCTATATATATATATATATATATATATAGGTACGTGGAAGGCTGTCGTCGCTTTATTAGAGAACCGGTGTTACACTTCAGCGTGCGCAGGAGCGTCGCGTTACAAAGCCCGCGGCGCTAGGATTCGTTTAGCGCCTGGTGCGAGAGATCGCCAGTTTTGTACATATGACTATAATTGGATAATACGCTGGGCTGCGGAGGTTTTGGAAGTTTTGAGAGTAAGGACAGAATTCGCCGCGTTTATTGGAGCGATATGCCACGGCCGATGTTACCTATACATATTGCAATGTTCACTTCAGTTATGTGGAGCAACGATTTCGTGCACGCACTCGTGAACTGCTTTGAAATATCTACATTTCAAATCGTCCAATTTAATATGTATATATATATATATATAATCATTAATTAACTGCTGCACTCAACTCGAATTACTCTTATGAAATATAATTTCTCCAGAAATGTACAGCTTTTAAATGCCGCGTACAGGCTTCTAAAACTTCTAAAACCATTACCGCCCAAGCAATACCGAAGCCCAATAAGTCAACGGCAATTCCCAGTCAATCATTGCACCAATTATTCAAATTACCGCGTGCTGAAATTGCGCAAGACTGCAGCAAGACAGAGAGATATCTCACGCGGTCGTTGACACTGCGTGTCAATGTGCGTATATATAGACTGTAAGGCGAACGCAAGTTCCTCGCGCAACGAGTGGGATCCCATTCGGATTTCCACGCGTGACAAGTGGAGTTTTGCAATTGTCTATAATGTTCGCGCCAACACAAGAGTCCACGTATAGTTCGCGCGTTATGGTATGCAAGGTGCGGGGAGAGGTATACTTCTTCTCCGCAGGTATATGGATAGAAAGGTTAATAGCCGTTGAACAGAAGCTGCTGCGGCGGCTCGATCAGGTGGCTCGCTGACGACTTTTATGCGCGCGCGCGTAGGTGGCAGTGATATGTGATCCGCGCGCCGCCTTTTAAAGCCCAATACTCTGGGCTGCGATCGGGTGTGCGGTATATATATGGGTGGTAATTTACGACACGCATGTCTCGGGGAGCGCGCCATTAACTGTTTTCGGCACTCACGGAAATTCGAATCTGATCGTTCGATTGTTTTCTTGCACGAAAAATTTTGACGATATCGTGCATTTTAAATTTTCAATTTTAAATATAAATATTTTTACGACGATCTCTTGCCCAAAATCTATCAGATATTTTGCTTTCTCGATTTTTTTTACATATTTACATCAAATTTCAATGTTGAACTGTACCGCAACATAACTTAATGCGCAAAATTTCTCTCTAATTAGATAAGATTCGTTACGCAAGTCGGGCTTTTTTTCTAAAATCGTAATTTATTCGAGCTGAAATACCCGTTTAATGCTGTACAATCTCACACGATATCGAATAGAAATCATTTCCCCTCGCTCGCGAACGCAACTTTCACAATTTTGTCGAAATTGAAAATCGCAATAGATCTCAAAATACCCGGAAAATTCCTCGCCTTATAAAAAAATATACCAGCGAGAAATCAATCGATTACTTCCAAACATATATCAACGCCAAAAAGATAAGAAATATCTCCATCCGTAGAATCCCACAAAGAACAAACTATATATATATTAGGAATAAATTTCGAGTGCACAGCCCGCAAATTAATCCTACTACATCACTCGGCGAGATATGCTCAATTTTTCCAATCCGCTCTCTCGATCCCACCGCACCGCTAAAACATTATCTCAGAACTATGGGGCGCGTAAAGTGAAAAGCATCGACTCATCTCCATTCCAGCGCGATCGCGCGCGAACAGAACTCCTATAAGCTCGTCCGACGGCCCCTTTTCATCAGAGCTCGTCCGACTTTCGCTATATCTTCTCGGTATACATACACGCAGCGGTATTCGTGCGTGCGGTCTGCAGCCCGCATCACATCCAGCGCCATTGCGCAATACGCGCCTCGCCGGACGAAAACGCGCCTCCGCTGCAACCATTTCGGCCATCTCGCGCGGTGTGTAATAAATAATTGCGGTCGGCCGAAGACGTGTACAGACACACGCACACAAACAGGTCGCGTACAGGGCAGGCGGTGCAATCGCACCTACCTATACCCGTAGTGGAAAAGTTTCGAGAGTCAAGTTTTGTGCAATCGGTTTGGAAAAACTGCAGCTCGTTTGAAAGCAGCCGGCGACATTCTATATATATATACAAGTCATGTCGGTATAGATATGTATGTATAGATTACGGTTTACGGGGTGAAAACGCGGCTGTGTGCGATTTACGTGCAGGCGCTCGGCGATTGATGAATTAATTCGGAATGAATCTATATTATGCTCGCGCGCGTGTACACTATGAGTACGATTTCGCGAGTATGCGGCTATGTGCAGGCCGTAAGTATATATAACGACCACTCGATTGCCTTGATACGAATTAAATATAATGTTTCGCAATTGGTTATAGACGTGTGCACTACTAGGGCCGTTTTCTAATTCGAAAAGCATCGAGTTTCTTAACCTCCGCTGCTGTACTCGACACACGCGCATATACTCTGTATCTTACTTTTTTTTTCCTCGAACAGTTTCCTAAGTTTTGAGCTGTAGGGTATCACGTGCGTGCAATATGTATATAGAGGTTTTGTGAAATACGCGTTCTGGGTAACTGGATCCTGACACGAAACATATTTTAATGGATTTAATAGACTGACGTTTTTCTTTTTTTACTTCAAAACTTACTTACTCTCGCTGTAAAGAAAGAGTTTCTCTTGTAAGATTAGGATATACTGATATTATCATAAATAATGGTTTAAATCAATATTATTAGATTTCGGCTATTACTTTGAGCTCGAAAATTGTACGTTTTTGCGCATTAAATGCTTATTACACTGTCATTAAAATGTCTACGGTATAATAAAAACATTATTGATAAATAATTAGAGTAATTTTGAATATCCCGTTACCCGAAAGTGAGATATACCCTAGTCAAAGCATACACATATGAATTCTTACGATCGGCTCGCACGGCTAACGTCTATTTTATTAATAATAAAATAAATTAGCCTATAAAATATCCACTTTTTGCCTCCTGTATAAAACTCAGTTCAGGTAGGTTAACTATCGAATACCCCCTAGCTAAATAAAGCGATTCTCTTTTTACATTCATGTAATATATCGAGAGGGAGAAAAAGTAATCTAGGAGAGTATATCGTGTCGAGCCTCTCGATGCACTGCACAGCCCGCGCACAAACGCGAGAATTTCAGGTATCCAACTAATAGAGAAGGCGCTTTATATACATGTATGCGTAGATAATCGCGTTTCGAGCGATGGACGATCGCGAGGCCGATAAATCAGAATTTATGCTGCTCCCGGTCGGGCGATCGAGCGCTAGGCGTTTTCGTTGGTCAAAGAGCGGCAATATAACTGCCCAACTCTGCCCAGTTTACGCGGCTAATTAATGTGTTCGACAATTTGCTGAGCCGTGCGCGGGCCTCTCAAGGCGAGTTACTATCTAATGTATGCGCCGCTGCGTTCGCAGCCCGTGTGCACATTGAAACATTTTTCACTCGGTGCGGGAAAACCCGTGTGCGCGCGTTTTTTTTTCTCCCTGTCTGCGAGGGATTTGAGATTGAGAAAGATGGCTGGAAGGGGAGGGAATTTTAATGTTCGAACTCTAAAAATATTGAAATCTTGTTTTTGACAATTGAATGTGTATAAAAGAGATTTTTAGTGTCTTTAAAAGTACAGTTAAAGCAAAGTTTTAGTTGGGCGGCTTTGTTTCTGTTTACAAATATTTTTTCATTATTATCACAGTAATTAAACGATTGGACTACGATTTTTTTATAACTTCACTTTTAGTTAATGAATACTTTTTTTTAGAGTTACGAAGTAAAAATACGACAGTTGAAATATTGCTAAAGTTATGTCATAAAAGTTCTGTATATGCTATTAACAATAAACAATATTGGTAGAAATGTAGAATAAATTATTTTATTTCATAATAGTTTACAAGTGTTATACATATATTTTCACTCTTTTATTATAGTTTTGCAAAATTTAAGAAATATAAGCTTTAGTGCTTTCATGAATTTTAAGGTTCAAAACAATGGTAATTATTTTCTAAAGCTTTCACACAATTGTTAATATTTTATAAACAAACTTAAAAGTCTATTCTCTGCAATTAAACAATAGACTTTAATTCCTACAGTATTTAAGCCCTTATTCATTTGGTCGTGTACAAATTCACGTTCATTAACATTAATCTCTGCATAATTCTTGGAAGGCAACGGAATGAGCTCTTTTTCTCGGTGCACATTTGTCTAAGAATAAAAGTCGCTAAAAGTCGGGTAATGCGCAAACAAAGTTTTTTCTACTTTAGAATTTCCCTCTTACCTTTAAGTAGATTAAGCCGGAGGGGAGTCTCTAGGAACGAAGAAATGTTGTTATTTTACTTGAAGCGTTAAATGGGATTTTATTTTGGTAAAGATCTGCATTTTGCAAGTCCATTCGCTTTACATCGGCACTAACAAAGCTGTATGTACAGTCGAATAGCGCGCGAAGATCGCGTTCCACTTTTCCAAAAGCAAAATATTTCTTTGACACTTTGAATCTCATAACTGGTAAATAAAGCATGGCGATTCATCATTCCCGCGGCTGCGATCACAGCTTAAAAGTGTCCGTTACGTCTCTCGGAAATAAGCAGTCGATGCATAGCCGCACCACTTGGCAAATTTACATGCATGCGCCACTCGTCAACCATCGCCGTTGCATTGTGGCTTTCGGCTGCGATCTTTAGCGGCCTATTCAACGTATATGCGCGCCAAGCCCGCAAGGATTTAGTAACGCGCGGTGTGGAATAAGTCAACCGACCGCGAGTCGTTTATGTTTCCGGCATTAAATCTATTTACGTGGATTTTCTTATCAGTTTAAGTGCACGCTACTGATACTGACCAAGGCATTTCGATAGTACACAACTCGTAAATGTAATACATTTAATAAGATTCTGCGGTAGAATGCGCTTTATCAATTATTTTAATTAGGTTTTGAAAAATTTTAATTATGAGCGCTATGAACAATTTCGTACGAGCGGATTCTGATCAAAGCAATCACTTCATGGTATATTAATGAATAGCCCTCATAAAATGTTGTTCATGCATAGAAAATGGAGCAATCAGCGTATGGAACTGGTTTATAAAACTTGTCGCGCAAGTAAAAACAGAGTGAGTAATTAACTGCAAAAATTAAATCATTACTCTCGAGTTTTATGAAAATCTTACAAAAAGTACAATAATTTTTTTTTGTAACGATTCCGTTAAAAATGTTCTTGCTGCATTAATTTAACATTTAAATAAATGCATCATCTAAAAAATTACGTTATGCAATGGTGCCATCTACTTTTTACCACAAATACTTAGATGTGAAGGTTATATTTAAAAAAAGACTATAATAGAGAAATCTTGTATCTCGTAAATCACAGACAAATCGTCGGAATAGCGTAAACATCTAATTCAGCCCTGACGACATAGCTAAGATTTGCAGTGGCGATGCATCTCTCCGCCTACACAAATAAAGAAATAAATAAAGAGCCTAAAATTCGCTCGCAGCTCATAAAGCGCTCGCTCCATAAAACAACACAAACATTAAAGTTATTCCGCCGTGAAAGTCTCAACCCATTAAAATCCTACAATTCCTACCCCCAAAACCTTCCCTTATAACCCAACCCGCTATAACTTCAACGTGCCACACACACATACAATATCAAAAGGTCAAGCACCTCTCCAACTCGTCGAGATAATTAAGAATCCACCTCGCAATTATCACCTCCAATCAGCTGTCGAAACGATACGTCCTCTAGATTCTCTTCCCTCAACGAGCAATAGAAAAAGGGTCAGGTTTCGATGACCTCAAATTGGACGATGATTTATACGCGCGCAGTCGACTATACGTGTACGATAGAAACTTGTCGTGCTAGATAGTGGGAGAGGGAGAAAGAGAGAGAGAGAGAGAGAGAGAGAGAGAGGAGCGGTCCATTTTCCTAGGACACCTAGATGAATCTCGCGGTGATAAACAGTCCTCTTTACGAGGACGCAGAAGCGTATAGCTCTATACTCTCCGGGGCCGCCTACAAGATTTACCATCCGACCAAGTTTCCTCCTCCGTGCCTTGTGCATTGTACGCGGAGACTCTCTCTCTCTCTCTCTCTCTCTCTCTCTCTGACTGGGTGGTAGGCTATATAGCTCGCCGGGTCTCGACCGTCGACTAGACTTGTGCGGATCGATCTTTTGGCGGCGAGAGAAGAGAGAGACAGAGAGACAAAGAGAGAGAGGGAGAATGGGACTCTGTGCAGCTGTAGTCTTGCGAACGACGAAAATCGCCTCTCTCTCCCTCAAACTTCCACTATACTCCGCTTCCTTCCTATACGCTCTCTCCTCTTCTTGCGCGATTGGCCGAAATTTTTATCGCTCCTTTTTCCCCTGAGCGCACGGCGGGCTTTTTGAGTGCGAGCTTTGTACTGCGACGAGGGTCTGCATAAAGCCTCTTCTCGGTTCTTTTATTTTTTTCTTATTGAGGGTTGACAGTACTCGTGACTTCGGATGCAGTTCATATGCACCTCGACTGCACTGACTTGCTTGTTTATTATTTATTATTTCTTTTTAACTCCAAGGTTTTAAATTATCGGGTTAAAAGTGCCGATAGTCGGTTAAGTGTCCTTATTATCAACGGTCTCTTTTCGTGAGAACAAGTTAAGGTCAAGTGAAAGCGATGATGTATAAGGAAACTTTTTATTAAAGTCCGGAATTATTCTCAAAAGATAAAAAGCGTATACCTACTGCAACAATTTTATATATTGAATCATTATCGGACAACTTTTTTTTTTTAAATCACAGCCACACTTATCACTTTTCTCAAATATTTATTAATTAAAATTAATCGCGAAAATGTTACTCCAAATAAACTTAAAAGTGTTCCACATATCCACTTATGAAATAACCAGTCTGAATTTTCAAAGCCATTCGTAAGACTGCAAAGTCGGGAAAGTGCGGAATTCATATACAGGCAACAATGTGCTGCATTCTTAAAAGGGAATTAGAACGCTTGTTATTTGCACATAAGCCGGGATTACGTACATTACTAAACTCTCAATAATTAGATAACTCGCTGAGCATTACCTCGGAAATTTTTACGTGGCGTTAGCTCATACGCGAAACTTTTACGACGCTCTTCTTTTATCTGGGTATAATATTGCGAATGCCCGATATTTTATTATTGCGCCGGCGAAGTCCGGGAACTCCACGATGGCTCCCCCCACCCCTTCCCAAAAAAGAAGCCATAAATTAGTGGGATCGTAAATCATTGTTACGATAGCCATAGCAATTAGATAACTCTACCCCAGATTGTATGTTATTTTACATAAGCTTCGGTAGTAATGCGACCGGTTTTTTAGCTGATGCTCAACTCTCCAACTGCACATTGTTATTGAATTAATGCCGAGTGCATGCCGTAATTGGGCAATACCTTTGTCTTGGATTATTTATTATTTTAAATGACTTTGAGTATGTTTTATGATCGCTTAAATGTTTTTTTGCGCAATTCGGCTGCACTGATGAGCTGTTGGGTATGAACGGGAAGCGCATAGAATATTATGAAAATTTCAAGCAGTGCTTCAACTTTGTACTTTCTTAATTAATACATTGGCGTAGGATTTTTACGACCTTTAGTGAGCACTCATCTCATAGTTATATCGTGACTGTGCTCACAACTCACGCTCGAACGACTGTACAATCTGCAAATATATTTATATCCTTGTTATACAAAAAAATATTTACAGCCTAGCCGATGCAGAATGTACAACAACAGTTCTTGCAGTAAAAAATATGAAACCCATTGAAATATTACAACTTAATTTTATTAATTAATTACTACGTATGCTAAGCTTCTTATCATTGATTAGAGAGATGATACATGGCCAAAGAAAAAGACTCCTGATTACAGTAATATTAGTTTTCTTGCTACTACCATAAGTACTTTCGGACATGCAGTAAAGCATTAAATAAATGCTCAATAATAACATCATTTACACGTTTATCCTCAAACAATTCCCCACATTACGCGCAGCACACAAATATCTTTTGGTCTGGTTAAAGAGAAAGCGAAAGAAATTGAAAAGGCACGCAGTCACACGAGAGTAAACGAGCATTTATTTCAATAACACTAAATAAACAACTCCATCAATTTAGTATTACATACATATACTTGAACAAAAATAAATATCGTTCGCAGTCTAGTCTATATATACTTTGTAAACATAATCTCCGCTCGATAATCGTTCAAAGTACAACAAAAAGTCTCGGCACGAATCAACGTTCAGCGGAACGCTGCCCATAAACGAATCGCTCCCTATCCAAGACACCCATACACAAAGAGTTGACCAAAAAGCTGTGACCACAGGACTCGGGGCGATAACGTCCAATTATACGAGGTATACACTATATCCACTCGAGTTCTGTCACTCTCTCTCTCTCTCTTCCTCATAAACAACAACAAAACACGATCGTAAACGATTCTCCAGCGTCGCCAATAAATAAATGTAAATCTAATACACGCACGCAGAGAGAGAGAGAGATGCGGCAGTATCGTGTTTGTCCACTCGGACGTGTGTCCCCGCACGGTCAGTGTTGCCCCGGGCAACGAATCACCAATAACCTCGCACACTGTCTGTGTCAGTCTCTCTCTCTCTCTCTGTCTCGGCCGATCCTCTACCCAACACACATAGCCGCTCCTAATCAGCATATGCATGGCTTTATAATACGTATATGTATATTCAGTCTGAGTATTACGCAAAGCTCGCGCATAATGCAGATAGAAAGCCTTGCCTATATGCTTGTGTGTGTGTTTGTGCGCGCGTGTCTGTTAGGATAGAACCCCTGTATCTCTCTCTCTCTCTCTCGCGCGCGCGCGCGTGAAAGTGCACACGCGCCGACTTATCAAGTGCATTCCGCCGATCGCGTGTGCAAGTATATATACATGTGTGTGTGTGTGTAAGCGCGCACACATGAGAGACAGCTGACATACCGCCGAGCTGCGGATGTTACGTGCCGCTCTCTCCCTCTCACTGTGTGTGCAGCGTATATACACAGAGGAACGCGAGGCTCGCGAGTCTCAAATTGTGCAGATGTCTCTTGTAATAGCCTAAAGAGACTGACCCATTGTATTGCTTTTTGTGTGCGAGCCACAAGTTGGCTCCGACAGAGCGCGATTATAAAGGCATCACTGCATAAAGATTCCGTTAGTGTGTTTGCGCGCGATTTCGCAACGCTTCTGGCTGTGCAGGCGCGTTTTAAGTGATTCACTTGAAAAACTTTGCGAAGACGCTGAGCATGGCCGCAGTTGAGTTTACTGTTGCAATCGGGAAAGTGATCCTTTTATCTCAAATGGGTCGATCTCCGAATGATGATACTTTCTCATTCGATTATACTCAAGAGAAATTTGTTTCTCTCGTAATGACAATTCCTTCCACTTCTACAACTGCACAGACTTCTGCGGTAGGCAATAGAACTGAACCTAATACTGACTTTGTCGATATATATTGCTAAACGTCAATTCCGAAATTGGTGGTGTATTAATATATTGGATAATATTTGAACAAGATCTGTTTTGATGACAAGTAAACGCTGCTCGGATTAGTCTTAACTCGTAGAGAAACTAGCTGACGGTGTACAGCTCGGGGGTTATAAGCTACAGCTGCTCTAGGCTATCCGAGTTGCTAGCGAATCTCCCATTGTGAAACTCGAGGCGATTTAGCAGTAGTTTAGACTTTCGCGCTATGGTGTGCAATTTCGCGCTTGGATATGGGAATTCTATTGTACGGTTGGACGATTTTTCACGTTTTCGGGCTCAGAAATTTAATAAAGCTCCCATGTCAGTGTATACGAGAGTTGGTTCGAGTTTCCGATTTACAAGGGAATATGTGTGATTCGAAGCTATACTTAAAAATGTTGAGTTCTTATATTAAATATCACGATGCTAAAGCAAACTGTTTTACAAAATTTCTTTAAAAGAAAAAAAACGTACCAAAGATACATGACCAAAACTTAACTTTATTTTCATTTTAAAATATCAAAAACAAGATTAACATTTTATATTCGGATGTTTGTTGGGCAAAAATGTTCATAAAGTTTTTAACTTACAAAATTTGATACAGATTTGCTTTTTAGAATATTTTCCTAATGATGCATATATCAGCTATTAAAATGCTTAATACTATCCGAACTTGCAATATGGTCTGAAACATAGCCTTTGATCTTTCAGCTTCGATGAACTAATAGGAAGATAGAGTACCACCAGCTTTAACTAAATTTGATCGCTACCCTTATACCTTGTACGCGGATTTCCACTTTCTATTTGATTGGATCACATAATCAAGTTACACTGTCTTTTATCAAACATTAAATGCAATAACTGTACACTTTAATCCTAGGCAATGTACTTCTATGTAACAGCGCGACAATTTGCATAAAACTAGAACTTCCGGAGCGTTGAATTACAAGCTTATTTTATTATACTATCAAGAGCTTTCTAGGAAAACAACACTCGTACAGTTGTATGTATACGGGTCAACACCCGTCAGAACTCGGTGTTCGCTTGGTTGCTGTCCAAACTCTCGGACGCTTCACTCGTTACAGCGTACATACACGTTTACCGCGAAAGCTAACTGAATTCTACCGCTCCGAAATTCCCTCATAAATTGTTAACCGAGCGAGGTTTTCGATCCGATGCTGGATCGACGTTCGACCAGTACATTGACATACTTTAAAATAAACACAGATTCAATTGCTTAAAAGATTAATTTTCGTTTGATATCCAGAATCTGTCATTTTTTTTTCCTCTTTAACGATTGCTTTCGTTCATAGTCAATAAGCGCAGTAATGGTTTTTGTATGGGCAAATAACTATCGCTTAATTGCTTAAACAAGTGTCGGGAAAAGACGAAAATAGCTGAAGGGGACAACAAATCCAGTTAGAGTTTGGACACGCTATCTCGAGATTACCGACAAAGCGGGTGAACTTTTTTTTTTCACCAGCCTTCCAAAACCTTTAAGCAACAGATTTACAGTGTTTCGCGACTCTTCAGTCTTATCTCATTCTCTCATGATCACACACTCTCTCTCCCTCTCAGTTTCTCTCTCTCGCTCCGGCCATTATCCTTCCTCGTACCAGTCTCGCGGGCATTAGCAGCTCGATTTGTGCCCACTTATCGATCTTGCCAAGTCACTCCCTGCCAGTTTTATACAATCCGCCTCTCTTTTTTTCGCTCGCTCGCAATCGCTAGAATATAACTATACTATAGAAGCTGCTATCACCCGGTCTTCCCTGGATATGTGTCGGGTTTCGTTAATACCGTGTATATAGTTGAGGTTCTTATCGTTTAATAAGAGGTTAAAAAGTTGGGGCAGAAGATGAGTAAAACCACTATCGATACTGTATAGTTTCGGTGAGCTAAATGCTGCAAAGTTTGTGAATTTTCCACTGATATAAAATTTGGATAAAATATTAAATTAAGTGACGTTTTATTTGAAAATTGGGATGAATAAAACATTTTAGGCTTTGTATTTCTTGAAGATTACATTTAATTTTTTTATTTGAAATTTATTGTTGTTCTTATTCCTTAGTACATTTTCCTGCTCAACAAATTGATCGTAATAAATTTACATTTATTTGTAAAAACGCTATTTTAAATAAAATAGGATTATAATGTTTTTGCATGATTCATTTTTTCCTCAGCAGTAGATTTGATTGCGAGACATAAAAAGTTTTACGAACCGATTGTTGCGCAACACTTGAATTACTATCCTGGCTCTGAAACATAAAATAAAGAGAACAATTAACACAAACGTAAAACAATAGCTTTGATTCATCTCAGTGTTCGATTACTTTCAAATTTTATGTATTTTTTTATAGGGCATAATTCAGTGCTGTTTCACTTCGCGTCAATCCAACGAAAATAATTTCTCCGAGCAATTAAAGCTTTAAACGACAAGCCAAATCAATTTGGTTCGCCATTTCATTTTCATTCTCAGATCATATCTTCGACGTCATTATTACTTCGTTTCTTTGCTACACTTATACCATCAATATGCCTATGCTTAACAACCTCGCAGCTCCATAAATCACACGTTCGAAAGTACATTTCAATCCATTAGAGCTATACTAAGAAATTCAATCGTCCATTTTCACCCCTGGGAAAAGTATGTATTGCGAACTTTACATTTTAGAACTCCCTCTCTCTGAAATTTCGTTGGGCTTTTAACGAGTGATTCAAAAAGTTCCTTAAGACGGTCAAATCGTCCATACGTATCTTATTATATGATTCAAAGCTCGAATGGAAAAGGAGAAGGGTGATAAAAGTTAAACGACGCGTGCGACTGGCGTAGACGACGCATATAAGTAGCAGGCGATCACGATGTCACTATAAAACGGATTGACCGGAAGTTCTGATACGGATATAGACGCTGCGAAACCGAATGAAATCATAAGCTACTCTCTTGGTATGTATGGATTTCGTCGCTCTATAGCGTTTACGGGATCCTCGGGAGACGGTGAATTATTTAGATATCGCGATGATCGATTCAAATGGTGTATTCGAATTCCGGGCTGCAAAAAAATCTTATTTGTATCTACTGATATTTCAATTTTGAGTTCTCATATAGATTTTTGATTATCACTTGTTGATTTATTAAATTAATCTGATGGTGAAGTGATACTACCTTAAAGATTACATTGTTTTTAGAGTATTCAAATGCACAAATAATATTAAGTTTGAAATGATTGTATTATTCGCTGTCAAGGAAGGAAAGTGAAAATAAAAGAAAATTTATTGCCGACACTTAACGTCAACGTCCCGTCTTGCCCTTCATTATCGCCGGATAAAAATTGTCTCATTCCCGCTGCTGATCTGTGACTTTGATAAAGAGAAATTTGATCGGTACTTTGTACGAATCTGACTTAAGATATTTATGATCGTGGCTGCTGGTTGCATATAAA
The DNA here is from genome assembly GCA_900490025.1 of Megastigmus dorsalis. NCBI lineage: Eukaryota > Metazoa > Arthropoda > Insecta > Hymenoptera > Megastigmidae > Megastigmus > Megastigmus dorsalis. The sequence goes on from UELU01139035.1 coordinate 41,863, forward strand.
TGATGGCGCGGCGCCTCGACCGTAAATAAATTTATGATCGAATCGCAATACGAAATGAGACTGGATTTATCGTTGCCAGCTTAGTGCCGATATTCCAGCTCTGCGGTTTCCTCCCCGAACTCGCAACCTTTGAAATATTGCGAATTTCTGTTATTTCAGCAACAATGCGAATAATTTACCGGAATGTCGATGAGAGACAATTTGTTATGCGGTTCTCTGGTTAACATCGTATTAACCCCCAACCGAAACATCGGGTATGCATACATCCCATTAAAAAGATTTATCGTCTACCAAATCATTCACCCAGATTGTCAATTATCTAATATTGCGTTATTAATTTTTATTCGATTTGATTTACTGTATAGCGATATTATATTTTCCATGTGTTTCTGGATTCCAATAAGTTATGAAGTATAGATTTTATTCGCTTTAGGTTTATTTCAGTCAAAATTTATGGAGCATTTGATTTCGTAACTTTTGTAACGCTGGGAAAATCGTAATTTCAGTAGTACCGCTCGTTATAACTGTTCTTATACTGAATTACAACTTCGGCAAACCTTACATTCAGCTCAAACAGCATAGATTGACATTCAAATTTAAACAGTGAGGTATAGGTACATTTGATGGTTTACTGCATATATGGATGGACCATGCAGATTGGATTGAACGTTGTTCGCGTGGAATACGTTTTTGGTGGGTGTACATATCAATGAGTGGCTGACAGGACTCCACCATTTTCTACTTGCAACGGTTTTACAACTGTACATTCCTTGTATAGGTACTTGGGATACTTCGAATGTCTGTTTTTTACCCTTTTAATTAAATTTAAGAGAGTAGCATTTGAATAATTTATTCATTATCGCAGGATAAGTTAACAATTATAATCGTTTACCTTGTAATTTTCATTCTAGTTTTCACTGATTACATTGCAAGCAGGTCTGAAAATACAAAGTATTCTTTTAATAAATAAGAATAGCTTATTGTTCCAAAGTAGGCCAAATATTTGGATTTTTTGAATGTAAATCAATCTTTCTTTTAACAAATCTTAAAAGTATTGCTCGCATAGTTTTCAAGAGTATAAATGCAGTCGGGTTAATAGCCTTTCAGTGACACAGATACATTTGAGCAAGCATCACAATACTCAGTCAATTCTTATCTACAAAACGAATCTCCTCTCCCTCCCCCCCCCCCCCCC